>VXCM01002803.1:13873-51373 GCA_014773175.1 Lucifuga dentata | reverse complement strand
GAGCCTAATATATTAAATTTTCATACATGTAATGTTACTGACAATCATTTCCCAAAGCATACTACTAGAACGGTGAATTAAAATTGTTTTTCCTACCTTCTGCCATTGGTTTCAGTTCATTCTGGTACGCTATTAAACTTGAAACATTCTTAGGATAGGTAATCCATCATCGCCAACAAGACGTGTATTGATGTTTTGTTTTTTTTTTTAAGTTTTGTAATTTTAATGTTTAAGCTCAATGAAAAGCATGGAGTGAATGTATGTCTCCACTGGGGAATATAGTCCCAAAAGAAGACCTGCTTTTATCAAAAAATTTAAAGNTGAATGTATGTCTCCACTGGGGAATATAGTCCCAAAAGAAGACCTGCTTTTATCAAAAAATTTAAAGCACCGTGACTTCATAAGGCTGTGTAACTATTAGCAGGTGAAACATGGATTTTTAAGGTGAATGTATCACTTGAATATTTGATTTTGAAAGATTTAAGAAGTTTTGCAAACTATCAGGAAGGCTGAAATACGGTTTTATCCTTTGAGAAATGATTGTCAGTAACGTTATATGTATGAAAATTGAATATATTATGCTCAAACATGCAAAATGGGTGGTATGGTCCTTTAATTTTTCAAACTCAAATATTCAAGTGATACATCCACCTTAAAAATCAATGTTTTGCCTGCTAATAGTTACGTAGACTTATGAAGTCACGGTCAAATTCGTTCAAATTTTTCCATAAACACAGGTCTTCTTTTGGGACTATATTCTCCAGTGGAGACATACATTCACTCNTAAATTTTTCCATAAACACAGGTCTTCTTTTGGGACTATATTCTCCAGTGGAGACATACATTCACTCCATGCTTTTCATTGAGCTTAAACACTAAAATTACAAAACTTTGAATAAACCTGAATACACACTGATGGATTACCATGATGACAGATTACCTATCCCAAGAATGTTTCAAGTACCAACAAGTTGATTTTAATAGTGTACCAGAATGAACTGAAACCAATGATGGTCTGGAAGGTAGGAAAAACATTTTTAATTCACCATTCCAGTAGTATGCTTTAGGAAATGATTGTCAGTAACATTAAATGCATGAAAATTGAATATATTAGGCTCAAACATGCAAAATCGCCGGTATGGTCCTTTAAGCTACACTTTCCTCAGGGACAGTGAAGCCAAGGCTAGACTTCATAAAGAAGCCCTGTCAGCAACATCAATCAAACGCTAAAGTATGCACATCTAATAAAAAACGGACGACGAGATGAATTTCAGCACCAACCAGCAAAACAGCTGCGACATAAATCTACAGCTGCACGTTTCCGGAGTTGTGATGAAAACAAAAAAAAAAAAAANAAAAAAAAAAAAAAAACGAGTCAAAACTGAGCAAAAAGTGAAACTGCAGCAAAAACAGAGGGCGACATGTAGAAGGAAGTAGGTTTGCATAAAGTCTGGTTGATCCTCTTCATCTTTCTCTCCATGAGTCTTTGATAAAAAAAAAAAAGTCACTTCATTCTTTCTCCTGTTCTCTGGTTCGTTCGTTACAATCCTGACGCTGATAACAGGGTGGGTGTAAGGCGAGCAGAGGGCTGGAAGGCACTGAAACCCAGTGTGCAGCTCTGGGTCTGGTCCTCCTGGGAGGGGGCGGGGTTAAATGGGTAATGGGGGTGGTGGGCGGGGCAGGGTTTGTTTGGGCATAGAGGTGGTTTTGGTGTCCCTAGCTTTGCCTTTTGTCCAGAGTCTTCATCATCAGGTCGTCTTCCTCTTTCGAATCTGTGGGAAACAAGATGGCACGTGTTTAGCACCACGCGGCTTTAGGATCGTGTTTTTATTCAACATGATTTTTATGCTGATATTTGGAATCCAAGGATTACAGGATTTGATGCTTGGCTGAGGATCAGGACGTAGACGGCCGTGAAACAGCATTTAGGTCATCATGTTACTTAAAATCCAGACTAAAGAAATGATTTTAGGCAGTTAGCAGCTTTTCTTTTCTTAAAATCAACAAAATCATATTGAAAAGATCTAAATCAACAATATATTCAGGGTTTTTTTTTTTCTACACCCTGTCAGCTGCAGATAGAGCTTGTAAGGTTCTCATCGTAGACCGTTTCCTAAATACAGCTCAGTTATTAAACAAGGCCAACAAAATCCCCAATAAAAAAAAAAAAAAAANTGTGTGTGTGTGTGTGTGTGTGTGTGTGTGTGTGTGTGTGTGTGTGTGTGTGTGTGTGTGTTAATTGCTCACCAGCACATTCAGAACAGCAGGAGCCCTCCCTACGGGTCATGTTGGTGCAGGTCAATACTGGACATTGTTTCCTCTGACACTTGGTCACACCGTGCTGAAGAGAGAGAGAGAAAGAGAGAGAGAGAGAGAGAGAGAGAGAGAGAGAGAGACAGAAAGCAAGCAAGATAGAGAGACAGACAGAAAGTGAGAAAGAGACGGACAGAGAGAGAGAGGGAGAAAGAGAGAGAGAGAGAGGTGTTAGGAAAGTATATCACAGTGTGAGATGTGAAGGAATACTTCCTACGTTTTAATTCACAGATGCTTTTGATGATGCAGCCACAGGCCAACAAGTAGCAAGAACTGTATGTGTGTGTGTGTTAACCCCAAGTCCACTGAGCTGAAATGAAAGACCAAAAATAGATGCTGAAACCATCAGAAATGGTCTTGCTGCAGCTCCATGTTTCCGTTTGGAGCAGAGAAAACGGCTGAAATCAGCGAGGAGGGGAGTCTTTATCATCTTTATGCAGATGTGTTTTATCTATAATACTAGTAATAGTATAGTATAATACTAATGTTATCTACTGTTCCATAGTTTATCAACTGCTTTCCATCTTTGCACCTGATAGCACATTTAGCATCATTAAAAGTGCTATCCCTCTCTCTGGTTTAGATCAAAGGTCAACTGAACGGTTAACATCTTCGGTCTGATCCTGCCACATAAACCATTTGGACCAATGGAAAAGCTGTTTGTTTGCTGTGTAAATTAAAATCAAATTATATAAAACAGACTGAAAAATAATTGTAATAATTATCATGATCGTTACTCCTGCCTGACAATATGACAGAATAACTGCTGTGTACTTGTATTTTTTAAATAAAGTTTTGTTAAGTTTATTTTAGCTGATACTTTACTGCCAAATCTCTACTTGACTACTTGTGAATGTAAATGTGGTTTTGAATGATTTATTCCCTTTATTTTCTTTCTTTTTCTTTTTTTTCTTACTTTTACTTTTTATTTAACCATCCATTGTGCATGTTTGAGCCCAATATATTCAATTTTCATACATGTTACGTTACTGACAATCATTTCCCAAAGGATAAAACCGTATTTCAGCTTTCCTGATATTTTGCAAAATCTCTTAATCTTTCAAAATCAAATATTCAAGCGATACACCCACCTTAAAAATCCATGTTTCTCCTACTAATAGTTATGCAGCCTTAGGAAGTCATTGTCATTTAAATTTTTCGATAAACATACATCTTCTTTTGGGACTATATTTGCCGGTGGAGACATACATTCACTCCACACTTTTTATTGCGCTTAAATGCTAAAATTACAAAACTCTGAAAAAACCTGAACATACGTCTTGTTGGTGATGATGGATTACCTATCCCAAGAACGTTTCAAGTATCAACAAGTTGATTTTAATAGTGTACCAGAATGAATGAAACCAATGGAGGTCTGGAAGGTAGGAAAAACAGTTTTAATTCACTGTTCCAGTGTTATGCTTTGGGAAATGATTGTCAGTAACATTACATGTATGAAAATTGAATATATTAGGCTCAAACATGAAAAATGGGTCCTTTAAAAAGGACTGCATACATAGAATCTCATTCCTGCACACATATTTAGTCATCTGACTTTGTGGCTTCGAGTCGTCATCAGAGAGCTGCTTTGCCCTGTTGAGCAAAAAGAAAATACTTGAACATTGCTGTGAGTATGCTGGAGGTGTGAAACCCCTACAGACTGCGTGATTTTAATCTGTCCCTGACAAAAGATGACAAACGTGACACAAACGTGCCGATATCTTCAGTCATGACTTGAAAATGGTGGTCTTAGGTCATTCCCTGAGACAGTTTCAAAGACGTACAATTTAACGATCTTGCAACCAAAGTTAACCCGGGACTAAATGCTGACAGTGTCGGAAAGTTAGGATGATAATCTAATAAACTGACTGCTGCTATGACCTAAGTCTACTAACCAACCAATAACCAACCAAAGCAACGCCAGTCAAAGAGACACTGTTGCCGCCATTTTGAATAATGTTGGGCGGAAAAAAAAAAAAAATCAAGAAGCACCCAAACTGAAGAGATGAAGGTAAAACTTGTGAAACAGAATTTGTGGAACAAAGCAGAAAGTCTGGTTGTGTTTATACGACGTCTCCTCCAGTGGTTACCATGACGATCAAAGACAGTCACAGTTTGGTGAGAAAAAGCAAAGAAATTACAGCTCCTGGTGAGTAGCAAACCAGGTCCACGCTCTCCTCCTCCTCCTCCTATTCTGTATTTTTGATACACAGGTTTGCTTCTCATTTAGCTTCAGCATATTCCACGACAGTGGCGCAAATCGATGATGCATGTTGACGATGTCCTATGCTTGTATATTTTCTTTTGACTCACATCGTAGCCTAAAGCAGAAATCATCATCGTACAGCCTACATACATCAAATTTGATGTCATACACAAGTTTATTTAACTCATACCAGACAGTTTCGTAGAAAACTTGTAAGATTGCTGTAATCTCATAGGTTGTAGGAGCCTGAAGTAAAGTAGTCAACTGGAGTTTTTATGCCCCCTAGTGGCCAAAAACCCATAATAATGCAATACTCACGTCACACCAGCAGGTGATGCACTTCATCTCTCCTACCAGCGGTACTCGGGGATGCCAGTTGTCGCTGTTCTGGTAAAACTTTTTGCCGAATTTGCAGTGGCGAGGACCGTCAGCCTGCATGGTGTCGGCGTGCTCTGGGCCGGCTTGGCTTCCCTCCTTCTCTGGACACACTTTGCAGCAGTCAGAGGGATTACGCCTCACTGGATGACTGCAGGTCAACACCGGACACGTCACCTTCTCACAGTGAACCTCTCCTGTCGAGCCCTGTGGATATATAGCGTGGAATTTGTATCAGGGATTCAGGGTATGGACAGGATCCCCAAACAGCGTAGCTCTTATCTACAAACTGTGTAACTGTGAGCATTCCATTAGGCGGAATTGATGAGAAGGCTATTTGTGCCTCGTCTGATACAAGATAAATGATCCGTGGAAGGTGTTTAGAAAGCAAAGCCAGGCAGACGTGATGATGATTATTTACCTTGCAAGTGCAGATGGCGCACTTAATGTATCCAAAGGGCGGTACAAAGGGATGCCACATGGTTCCTGGGGCGTGCATCTTCTGGTCTCCCTCAAAGTAACAGCCTGAGAGACAGGAAAGGAGAGGATGTGAGGGTAAACAGCAGGAACATGCATGAGTCCTTCAGATTTAAAGGACCATACCACCTATTTTGCATGTTTGAGCCTAATATATTCAATTTTTTTACATGTAATGTTACTGACAATCATTTCCCAAAGCATACTACTGGAATGGTGAATTAAAAATGTTTTTCCTATCTTCCAGACCGCCATTGGTTTCAGTTCATTCTGGTATGCTATTAAAATCAACTTGTTGATACTTGGCACGTTCTTGGGATAGGTAATCCATCATCACCAACAAGACGTGTATTCAGGTTTTTTTAGACGTTTCGTAATTTTAACGTTTAAGTGCAATAAAAAGCATAGAGTGGATGTATGCCTCCACTGGGGAATATAGTCCCAAAAGAAGACCTGCGTTTATCGAAAATTTAAACAACAGTGACTTCATAAGGCTGTGTATCTATTAGCAGGCAAAACCTTGAGTTTTAAAGTGGGTGTATCGCTTGAATATTTGATTTTGAAAGACATCAGGAAAGCTGGAATACGGTTTGATGCTTTGGGAAATGATTGTCAGTAATGTAACATGTATGAAAACTGAATATATTAGGCTCAATCATACAAAATGGGTGGTATGGTCCTTTAGCTTCTCAGTCTGCGGGCTGAAATATGTTGAATGAAATGCAGGAAAAAAACAGGGAAAGAGCAAAAGTCTCCAGCCATTAAAAGAGAGAAAAAGTCAAAAAGAAGAAGTGAGAGGGGCTAACAGAGATAAGGAAGAGGGGGTACGTACCTTCAGGATGTTCCTCTACCCTTTCTGTAACATTTGTGTCCTTGCTGTCTGTACAGGAAAATGAAAAAGGATCAGTTTCTGTCTTTGTGATAGCTGCAGGGACTCAGGAACGACACCCAAAAGCATAAAATTTACACGCAACCAGTGACGAAACTGAAACGAGGTGTATTTATTTCTCATGTGCAAACACAACGTCTGTCTCACCATCACAGACTGGACAGCACTTGTCCTCAGGCTGGATGGTCCTGGAGCAGGTCAGCACCGGGCAGATGACGGGATCACAGATCACGGTTCGCTTCTAAAGGAAGAAAGAGGTGAAGAGGTGTAAGTGCTGTGTGTGTGTGTGTGTGTGTGTGTGTGTGTGTGTGAGACACAAGATAAATGNGTGTGTGTGTGTGTGTGTGTGTGTGTGTGTGTGTGTGAGACACAAGATAAATGTAATATTCATTTCTTACGTGCACTGTAAGCATGTTGTACTGCTTGCTGCCACAATGCTAAGTCTACAGCTTGCTTTATACTTCATGTTGTCGCCAGAGCACAAGAGGGCGTAATCGGGTGCCCACGCCACGGCGCTCCGGGCCTCTGCGCACCCCTCCTGCACCTCCTAGATGTTGTGACTTGGCATGAGAGCCGCATTGTTCAAAACAGAGGAGTTGGAGGGGAGACTTGCCAAGCTGGTGTGTACATACAAACATGTTCCTCAGACATCATAAGGACCCCTGAAGATTAAAATTTCCTTCCTGGTTTCCACAAGTAATCACAAGACTCAAACAAGGGCTTTGGGACCTGGAGAACTGTCAGACGGCTTTTTGCAAGACCACAGGAGAGAATAAAATACAACCAACCTACTATCTCACCCAGATTCTCTGAGTAAACTAACAAACTCTTCCACTATATAGCTTGGTATAACACCGATTATTATTAGCACATCTCTCCATATGATCATGTACTAAATTGAGAATAGCTTTATATCAGTCATCCTCAAAGTCCAGACTCCGGTCCAGATCCGGACTGAACCACAACTATCTCCAGACTCTGAGCAAATTATACTTTTCATATGTATTATTTGTTTTATCTGTGAGACATCGCTTCAACACAATGAGTCAAACTTCTCTGCTTTCTCCACTGTAAGCAGCGCTCTGAATGTCTGACTGCTCCACTGTCTGTGTGAGAATGTCTGCTCTGCTTTGGTTTGGTCCAGTCACATTCAGCGTCCCGTCATCTCCATGACAATGACGGGTTTTCACGGCATTGGGCTCATTGAGAGTTGACAGCGCAGCTAGTTTTGTCAGCAGTTATTTTGACTCAGGGTTGGATTGACCATTGGGAGAGGCGGGACTTTTCCCGCCGACGATTTCATTGAATACTTCCTGCTTGACATGGTATTTTTTCTACACTGCCCCCTGTTGTTTAGAGAGAATATTGCATTGGACAGCCATAAGTCCTCTCTACTCAGAGCCTTTTAAATGCAAAAAAAGAAAAAGGCAATCCTTCATTAAACCACCAAAAAAAGCTTATTTTCCAGACTTTTACGTGTTTGTCTCTTTACCTGGCAGCTGCAGGAGAAACACTTGTCGTAGTTGGGGGTCCAGTGGGAGCCGTGAGCATGATGCTGGTTTTCAAAGAAGCAGGTATTAGGGTCTTTCTTCAACGCCTCTGAGTCTGTCACAAACAGATCATCAAACTCGCGCTCCTCCACCTCCCCCGCCGTTCCAGGCTCACAGTGGTTTGGGACGTGGACCTGGAAAGAGAAAAGTAATGGGAAAGNAAAGGGGGGGGGGGATTAATGATTTGGTACCCACACCTGACTTGAGGTTGGTGTCAAGCCGACTTGTTAATTGTTCCTAAATGGAGCATTCAGCAGGTTTTCCATTCTGTGCTGCAGGCAAGTGGCTGTTTATGTGTCAGACCGGTTTGCTACTAAAACTGTGGACCCTACTTACACTGGTGTGTGTGTGTGTGTGTGAGAGAGAGAGAGAGAGAGAGAGAGAGAGAGAGCGAGAGAGAGAGACCCTTTCTCTGTTACTACCTGGTAGCTTAAAAGAACTTATAAGCCATATGTGTGTGAGCCCCAATAAACTTTTACTTTTCACCAGCGTCTGTCTGAGCATCTAGTTAAAGTGTGTGTTTGTGTGGGTTATCTTGTGCTAAGTGAGCAGTCACACACACACACACACACACACACACACGTAAACAGTCAGGTGGTGAAATAAAACCCAGAGGAGTCTGACTTCTGCTCCTCATCTCTGCCGTCTGATCACTCGCCTTGCTGCTCTGTTTTGCTTTTATTGGTGAGTTTACTTTGTTAAGCTGCTGTTACTAAGAAAAGATAAAAGTGTGAATAAAAAAGCAGAATAATGCCCTGCTCCTGTTTCAGTGAATATCGTTAAAGGACCATGCCGGCGATCCTGCATGTTTGAGCCCAGTATATACAATCCATATCCATGTTATGTTACTGACAACCACTTTCCAAAGCATAAAACTGTATTTTAGTTTTCCTGTTATTTTTTCAAATCCCCTAATATTTCAAAATCATATATTCAGGTGATACACCTTAAAATTCAATGTTTCACCTGCTAACACTTATGCACAATTGTAGAAAGCATGGTCATTCTTTTTCTTTTTTTTTTTTTTTNTTTTTTTTTTTTTTTTGCATGAAAGCATGGTCATTTAATTTCTCAGTAAAAGCCATCTTCTACCGGGACTATATTTTCTGGCAGAGAAATACATATCTTCCATCCAGCTCTATGTTGGATCTTTTAAATAAAGTTACTTCGTCATAAAAAAAAACCTAATAGACATGTTATTTGCTTTGATGGACTGTATCTAAGTATGTTTCAAATCACTACAAGTTTATTTTAACAGCATGCTGGAATGAGCTGAAACCAATGGTAGTCGGGAAGGTAGGAAAAAATTTTCATAATTTACATCAAATGTGGTATATTTTAGAAAATGGTTGTCAGTAACATGTATATGGATTGTATATATTGGGCTCAAACATGCATGATTACCGGTATGATCCACTTGTCAGCCCTGCCATAGACTGGTGATCTGTTCACCCTCTCACCCAGTGACCGCTGGGATAGGTTCCAGCCCCACCATGACTCTTAACAGGACAAACGAGTCTAGAAAATGGATGGATGGATTTTTAATTATCATTATAGATCATCTCATATTCCCATGTTAATATCTAAAATTGCTTTGTTAACTCTCCTCTTTGATTTTAAATCAAAAACCCAAAACGCTCATTGTGAGAAATCCATCTTTGTCCGATCTTGTTGTCATGAGGGTCCAGCTTGCTCTCTTGGCATTTTTTATTGTGCTGCGGTTGTAAACGCTCATCTTGTAATAGTAAAACAGATGTGTTTTTACAGATTTTGTCATGCTTGTCCTAATATACCAAATGCAAATCCTGATATGGGGGTTTTGCATGCATGTTTTGTGTCTAAACTAACAATATTCATTATTTTATAAATCTTAAATGTGATACTTCTGACAAAAAAAAAAAAAAANAAAAAAAAAAAAAAAATCACACATACTGTTGGCCTTCAGAATTTGTTCTTGTTAGAGTGAAAAGCCTATTCAGCATTTAGATGATTGTGGGACACAAACACTGTATTTAAATCAGAAAAGCTCATTAAAGGACCATACCGATCATTTTGCATGTTTGAGCCTAATATATTCAATTTTCATACATGTAACTTCACTGAGAATCATTTCCCATCCAACACAGTGAACATGTCTACTAGGCATACTACAGGAACAGTGAATTAAAAATGTTTTTCCTACCTTCCAGACCACCATTGGTTTCAGTTCGTTCTGGTACGCTATTAAAATCAACTTGTTGATACCTGAAACATTCTTGGGATAGATAATCCATCATCACCAAAAAGACGTGTATTCAAGTTTTTTTTGAAGTTTCGTAAAAGTGCAATAAAATGCATGCCTCCACCAGGGAATATAGTCCTAAAAGAAGACCTTGTTTATTGAAAAATTTTAATAATCGTGACGTCATAACTTTGCGTAAAAATTAGCAGGCGGAACATCAATTTTTAAGGTGGGTGTATCACTTGAATATTTGATTTTGAAAAATTAAGAGATTTTGCAAAATATCAGGAAAGCTGAAATACAGTTTTATCCTTTGGGCAGTGATTGTCAGTAACATAACATGTATGAAAATTGAATATATTAGGCTAAAACCTGCAAAATGGATGGTATGGTCCTTTAAGGAAAACATTTGGCTACTTTAACACACCAAAGTGAAAGATGAATATCTGAACTGTGACAGAACTTATGGCTCTATGGTTTTCCTTTACCTGTCCTCGTATCTCTCCTTGGGGGTTCAGCTTGGTGTTGACCTGGATGAAGGCTGTTCCTTGGTCCAGGTGTTGCAGTAATTCAACACCGACATCCCTTAACACTCCGTGAGCCTGGAGGAGTGGGAAAGGAGGAGGAATCCTAAGTGTGTGTCTGTATGTGCGTATATTTTGAGTTGTGTAGGTGCTTACTCCGGCGCTGTAAGTGTATGTACGGCAGTGTACCTGTGAGCCGTAGAATCCGGTCAGCAGCCTCCTGCTGCTGTTATTCATCTCGACGATCTCGGCCAGGCTGTGCAGGTGAGCGTTTATGGCGAGGTCATCGCTCTTGCCGAGGCCCGCCACCACAATCTCATACTGAAGGTGACACTGGTCGTCCACAGACACCCAGGCATGGCCGGCGGCTCCAGTTCTCACTGGTGGGGACACGAAATTGCCGGCCAGTGGAACCGGGAGCTCTGGAGGAGAGAAGAAAACGTTAAATCAGGGGTACTCAAATACAAATCTTAAAGGTCCACAAAGAAAATGTTCAATAAGATGTCCCACAGATAATACAATAATACATATGAAAAGTATAATTTGCTCAGAGTCCAGAGACAATTGTGGTTTAGTCCAGATCCGGACCTGAGTCCAGACTCTGAGGATGACTGCGTCAAATGATGTGTGGAACCACGTGAGGTGAACTCAGACACAGTCAGGCTGGATATGGATGCCAATCAAGATTCAATATACTTTATTGTCGATCACATAGTAACAGAAATTTGTCTTTGACATGGCTCAACCAAACATAACAATAACATTATAAAAACAGTAGGACAATAAAAACATCACAGTAAAAAAAAAAGGAAGTAAAAAGTACTTTAAAGGACCATACCATCCATTTTACATGTTTGAGCCTAATATATTAAATTTTCATATGTTATTTTACTGACAATTATTTCGCAAAGGATAAAACCATATTTCGCATAATGAATAATGAATGCATGATATTTTGCAAAATCTCTTAATCTTTCAAAATCAAATATTCAAGCAATACGCCCACTTTAAAAATCCATGTTTCACCTGCTAATAGTTATGCTTATGCTAGTTATGCTGCTAATAGTTACCTTATAAAGCCATGGTTGTTTCAGTTTTTACATAAATACAGGTCTTCTTTTAGGACTGTATTCCCTGGTGGAGACATACATTCACTCCATGCATTTTATTGCTAAAATTACAAAACTTTGAAAAAAAATCTGAATACACGTCTTGTTCACGGTGATGGATTACCTATCCCAAGAACACTTCAAGTATCAACAAGTTGATTTTAATAGCATACCAGAATNGTGATGGATTACCTATCCCAAGAACACTTCAAGTATCAACAAGTTGATTTTAATAGCATACCAGAATTAACTGAAACCAATGGCGGCCTGGAAGGTAGGAAAAACATTTTTAATTCACCGTTCCAGTAGTATGTTTTGGGATATGATTGTCAGTAACGTTATATGTATGAAAACTGAATATATTAGGCTCAAACATGCAAAATGGTGGTATGGTCCTTTAAACAGAGTAAATCAAGTTTCCTAAAAACACAAAGTGCAGTTTAAAGCAAATTTAAAAGCAGGTAGCTGTATATGGTATGAATATGTGTATGTTCCTATGTGACTTGTTTATGGAGCTGTGGGGATAAAAAGACGTTTTGCTGGTACTTCTCCTGGCCAGTGCTTCCCTGTCGGCATCCTACCATGTCTGGGCACTTCCAGGCCGCTGTAGAGCAGAGCCTTTATCTGCCCCCTCAGCTCCCCCTCCTGGTTGTGTGCCGTGGCGACGTTGATGAAAAGCTCGTTCTGCAGCAGCATGTGAATGTGGCGAGCTTCCATGCGGCTCCAGCTGCCCAGTGCCTGCCCCGTGGCCCTGCTGTACTCCGCCGTCAGGTCGTACAGGACCGAGCGCTTGTTCCTCCGCCGAGGCTTCAGCTCGATGGTGAGGGACACCAAGTCGCTGGTGAGACCCGAAACCTGAACCTGGAGAGTTTGGAGCACAGAGGAATGTTAGTCAGCGGCCATGATTTGGTTAATTTGATGCCAGTGAAAGAGGAGAGTCCATCAGTCGGACTCATCATAAGACATATGTCCCACTGTAAAATACGGGAGATTTTTTGAGCTCTGACCCCTAACCCAACCCGATCTTATCCTCTCATTGAAAGCTTTGCTAGCATGATGGTATTTCGTTTGTTTATTGCTTCTACGAGAAATTGTGTCAATCGACTTTGGTTCCACTTGGCTTCAGGTGTCTCCTGGTAAGTGCACCCCACTAGTAATGCCTCCACACTCCACCGGGGGGGGCCTACATAATGACCGAAAGAACTTGATTGGGCAAATTACAATTCTGTAGGATTGTCAAAATGCAGGAGAATTATGGGAGAAATTACCCAACAGGAGCACTGTGGGAGAGGGGGTGAAAATACGGGAAAAACCCAGTGTAACAGCCCAAGATATACCCTCTACCCAGACTATCCCCGGGATTAAAGTGGGCTAGCCTGTTTTATACCTCGGGTATTGTTGTAGAAATCTTAGTTAAATAACATGATTTCAGACCAAGTGGGATGAGAAGAAGAAAAATCTTTATTGCAAAATTACTCTGCAGAGGAGAGAGGACCACACCGTGAGAGGTCTTTCTCTGTTGCTTAGTGTCTCTGAGTTGGTGAGCAGTTCTAACTTCCATCTTTTATCCTTGCTCGATTACAGACTGGCTGATTTGACTCATACAGCTATTTGATTCTATCATCTAACAGTTAAATGTCATCTTTGCTCATAATGGTCTCGTGGTCAGGTGCACTTCCTCTTTTATACAAACATATATTGACAAATATATCTTTTTGCAGTGCATGTGGAAAATACAAATGTACAAAAGTACAAAGAGTCAGACAAAGGTCAAGCAACATGAATCATTACAAGAAGTCTCCTGATCAGATCAGTTTAAAGGACCTTAAAGGACCTGAACAGAAACATCATCATTAAACCAGCAGTAAATCATCAGCAGTAAATAAAATTTTTCCTGAACAGTATATTCTGGGCTAGTCCAGTTTTTACCTGGGGTGTTATTTAGGCTAGGCTATTTCATACCCTCCAAGGCCAGATTATACCCCCACACTCAGACACACAAAATATTCAAGGATACAATATTAAGTTTTTGATTTTATTTCACACACTGATAACACAACCTTATCCACTGCAATACACAATTTTAATCGCTTAAATGCTGCTACAAACGAATCAATGAATTGTGAGCTGAATAAAATATATGATTGGCTTGGTGCAAATAAGCTATTCCTGAATTTATCAAAAAGGAAACATGTTATTGGTGTTGATCTTCTAAGTGCAGTGACATGTTATTTTTTTTAATTATGATGGAAAGAAACTGAACACTGAAATAGAAATTAATTTACAAAAAACACAAAGGGGTATAATCTGGACTAGTGGGGTATAGTCTGGTCTAGGCCAAAATATACCCCGGGGTATAAAATAGCCTAGGCTGGTTTATACCCCGGGGTATATTTTGGCCTAGACCAGACTATACCCGGGTATAATTTGGCAGGCATTTAATCTGGCCTGCTACACCGGGAAAAAGGGAGTGTTGACAGGTATGCCTTGGAGGGTCGTGGAGTGTGAGAGTTCCCTGACCAATCACCAATCAACATTTCAAACTTTTTGATTTCAAGTCTGCACAAGAATTCTGAGATGTCAGCTGTTCAGAAATTCCTATCTGAACAGTCTGAAACTGTCCGTGAGAGAAGGAAAGTCACAAGTGCAGGAAAAAAAATGCTTAATTTCCATGTTTACTCGAGAGACTATTGCAGTAGCCAAAAGGTTTGTCTTTTTGTATTTTCTTGGCAGGAATGCTCAGCCTGTGATCCTCGTGTTTAGCTCTGTTTGGTGAAAGTTTGTGTGCCTCGAATGAAGGTTGAAGGGCAATATCTGTGTTTTTAAAAAATACGTAACTTCAATGTTAATATGTGATGTGCTGTACTGGAATTGCCAATTGACAGATGTGACCATCATGAATGTCCATCCAGTGTAAATACACCAGATTTTCATTATTTTTATTCATGCGTGTCTCCTGACTGACCCAAGCTCTTAAACAACGACCCCACTCATAACAAAAGATAAACCCATACCTGGTAATCCAGCGTGCCGTTATTGTGCAGGTTAAAGATGGCCGAGCCCACGCCTCCTGTCTTTCCTGGGTTCAACGCATCACCGCTGGACATAACACTCTGGATGGCTGGACAGAGAAAGATTAATATCAAAATCCACTTTATGGCACGTTCACAAATCTAAAGCCGTCAAATTTCCCCGGGGAATTTCCCTCCCTTTAACCGTAGTAGAGTCTGACAGCATGCGAGATGAGGCAATGCTTTCTGTCACGTTCAAATTTGCTGATTGGTTGATGGAGGGAAGGAAGCATATTGTATTTCCTCACATTCTACAACCACACACACACACACACACACACACACACACACACGCATCATCCCTTCACCAGGAAAGTGTCACTGAGGGGACAGACTCAATTGAAACACTAATCAGGAGGTTTTTTTATGTGAGAAATTATTTGGGCTGAAATTATACAAATTGGTGCTCTGGCATTGTGCTCTCTCTCTCTCTCTCTCTCTCTCTCTCTCTCTCTCTCTCTCATACACACACACACACGAAAGCGACCCAAGGTTAAACCTTAGAATGAGGTAAGCCTTGTTGAATGCAGCAGGCTTACAAAGATTGAGCTGGGGATCTGACAGGACAGGAGGGAATGAGTAACAGAGAAAAATGAGAAAANCTTTTTTTTTTTTTTTTTAAATGACACAGAGAAAGGACTGAAGAAGAAGAAGAAGCCATGGGGGAGAAATGATTCACAAACAGGACAGCAGATGACGGGATTTGTCACACAGGGGAGGAAATGAGAGGCTGAGAGAACGAGACAGTGAGAAGAGGAGAAAGAGGAACGTAGAAGGAGAGTCGGAGAGAGGAAAGAGTGTTGGGTTTGAATTCTTTGCGCATAACGTCAAGCTGTTAATCACTGATGTGGAGCGTCAGGTCCAGCAGACTCTGACCTTGGCAGTGCCAGTGTGTGTGTGTGCATGTGTGTGTGTGTGTGTGTGGATGAGCCGGATTTTTCTGTGCTAAGTGTCTTTTCAATATGCTGACACCTTTATGTTCAACGTGTCCCATGAAATGTGCATGTGTGTGTTTCAAGACTTTCAGACAACTGGGCTGTCCACAACATTCCTGAAACCTCTGTCACACACACACACACACACACACACACACACACACACACAGTCCAACAGGTCCATAAACATGGTTTCCCCCACTGTTGTGAGGCTTGAAAAAAGATGAAGACAGGCAGAAAAGAGAATGATCGCTTATGGAGGAGAAAGAGAATGACAAAAACAGCCATGAACTCCAACACAAACCACGATCGTAGCAACCGTCGTGTTTGTTGCGTCTACAGGGCCGGATTATTCCCTGTGATAACAAATACATTTGAGACAATAGGAATAAAGCAAACAGAGACACTCACTATCGCAGGATTTCCTGCCGGTGATGAAACCAGAGATTTGTTTGGGGTCCTGACCCGTAGTCGCCACAGCGATCTCCAGATGACCACGAGATAACCAGAACAGTTCCCGGCTGTTGAGGTCTGTCAGCACCTCAGCAAAGTCTGGATCCTACACCAGATGAAACAGTTACAAGTTCTTTCTGTGTCAACAACCACATGCACACAATTTGCTTGGAAACAAATACTCTTCGAATTCCAGAAATGAAAATGGCACATTCTGCAGTCGAAACCTTGTTGATGTTGAAGTTGATACAACACTGACATGTTACCGGAGTAACCAAACAACTCAAGCAAAAGGAAGACGGATTGTTGATTTGTTGATTGTAAACTCAGTGATACACAGAGATGATCTGGAACAGTGAGAACAAACAGACCCAGAACGCTAAAGTCTCCTGAAGACAAAATTCAGTCAGCGTGACTGATTTTACACGTCAAACTCAGTTTATTGTAACTTGAGGGGCACAAAATGAATAAAGGTTTTTGTGAGGGCGCCATGCAAAGTCAGGAAAACGGACCTTTATGACATCACAAGACTTTGTGTCAATGCTGAAAACTGCAAAACTAAAGCATTTAAAAGAAATAATAACACCCTGAGATTTTTTTTGTTTTTTAGCTAATTCAATCCCCCAACATCTAGGAGTGGCTTTAGTTTTCTAACATGCAGTCTACAACAGGAAGTGATGTCATAAGGGTCAGTTTTCCTGACTTTCCACTTTCCTCTAATGTCACAAAAGCCTTTATGCAGCTGTTTTATGCTCCTTATGAACAGTAACCTGGCTGTGATATGTGAACTCAGTGGGGTCTCCCTTTAAAGGACCATACTGGCTATTTTACATTTTTGAGCCCAATATATACAACCCACATACATGTTACATTACCGACGACAATTTCCCAAAATATACTAATGGAGCGGTAAATTAAAAAAAATAATAATAATTTTCTATCTTCCAGGCTGGCATTGGTTTCAGTTCATTCCAATACACTGTAAAAAAAAAAAAAATCAACCTGTAGAGACTTGAAATACGCTTGAGATATGTAATCCATGAGGTCTATTAAGTTTTTGTTTTGCTAAGGTAACTTTATTTAACTGATCCAACATGGAGCTGCACGAATATCGTCCCAGAAGAAAATGGCTTTAACTGAGAAATTAAAAACAACCGTCCCCTTCTACAGTTGGACATATGTGTTAGCAACACATATGTCCGACTGTATATAAACATTGACTTTTATCACCTGAACATTTGATTTTGAAAGATTAGGGGATTTGGCAAAATAACAGGAAAACTAAAATACNTCACCTGAACATTTGATTTTGAAAGATTAGGGGATTTGGCAAAATAACAGGAAAACTAAAATACGGTATTACGTTTTGGAAATTATTTGTATTATCATTATTTGTATTTGTAATGTATATGCGGGTATTATTTATTGAGCTTAAACATGCAAAATTACCAATATGGTCCTTTAAGTGTACTTGGACTGACCAGAGACACTGAAACCATCTTGGTGTTTTCTATCAGGCGAATAGACAAACACCTGCTTTGACATCACCGACTGCACGTTACCAGAAGTGCAACGCACCTGAAAGAGCGCAGCAACGGTTTTCCTGCTGAGCGCTCCAATGTCGGGTTACGCTTTAATATGACAGATGTACAAGTGTGCTGAATAAAAGTTACTTTTACAACCTCGGGGCCTCAGTTCAATATAAATACATAAATCCGTTTCCAGGAGGGAGCCAGGGAAAGGGAAGGACGCTGCGATGGAGATTTATATTTGAAGAAATGACCGGCCAGAAAAATGAGATGTGAAAAAAAAAAAAATGTGCAAAGGGATATATTGGGTTCCTGAGCAAATCAGTGGGTGTAGTATTACAGAAATACTATCAGAATCAGAGGTTCAATTCCCATCAGGGACTACAGGTACTCAGGGATCGAACGTGCAGGTAAAAAATGTGTTTTCTTGTCTATGTTTGTGGTTGAGTATGGACAAAAAAAAAGCAATGTTTACCATCTTTGTCTCAAAATGCTGCATAGTGTGTTGTTTAGATGCCAGTCGTGTCCAGATAAATGAGTCAGCGGTTCGGGCTCCGTCATCGGGCTGCTGTGACGGGTCATGCGGTTGTTACTCAGCTCAAACATTTCACTTAATTTTCACAGATGGTCTCTCTCGCCGCAAGGCCCTTCGCGTCGCGCAATTCCTGGCAGAATTAAAAACAGACCCGCCTTTCATCACTCCTCCTCCTCCCTCTCGCCCTCCCTCCCTCCCTCCTTCCTCCCTACATCCATCTCAGCCCACAGACCACTAACCACTGACATGTGTGAGGAGTGTGTGTGCAGTCCATCCTCTCTCTATCGCCCTCCCTCCTCCCCTTGCGTCTCTCATCCCTCGCTCACATCTGTCTCCTAAAAGACCTCTTCTCTGCACTTTCTCTTGTCTCTTGTCGTCCACCCCCTTCTTCCTCTTCACCCATTTTTCTTGTCGTGTCTCAGGGTAGTTAGCTGTGATCAGAGTGGCGGTAACAAACAGCGGTAGGATGTGGAGACCGCACCACATCCGTCTCCAAGAGAGAGGGATCAGGAGTGTAAGTGTGTTGCTGTGTCATCCGTTCCTCACTGCCAAACAATGTTTCTCCTCCCCGAGTCACTTTTTCCTTTTTGCCCATCCACGATAACACAATGTAAAACGTCCCACTTATTTAAATGCTGGATAACCTATCATTGCACTATTGGCGTGTTATTCAAAATCAGATATTGGCATGTTCCTGTCCTCCAAAAATAAAAGTGTTAATGACTCCTGAACCGTGATACATTCAGAACCGTGAGATCAACCATACAAAATACTGGTTATGCTCAGCTTCAGAATTAGCATCAACCTCTAAACTCCATGACCACTCTCATTACTGAGCGTTATGGCTTACGTGAGTGGTGATGTTGGCGTTGATCTCTCTCAGGACGTGCTGGCGGTACAGCAGCTGGACCTGAATGGGCACCAAAACGGAGTCTGAGGGAGAAAGTAAGAGAGTTGAGAGTAAGTTTTCTTCTTCATCTCCTGCTTTTCTTTTAAGCTTTATTTTTCCACAGACAATTTAATGTAGCAGCTGTGCTCCTCTTCACTGGAGGAACCGTGAGTTTAGTGTTTTGCTCAAAGGCATCCTGGCAAAACTTACAGCAGGTTAAAATCTGAATCTGATTTTGTAATCTGGTCGATTGTAGACTTTAAAATCTAGCCAGTTCCTTTCAATATCATTTCTTTGTGTGTCTTTCCATTTCTCTACATCCCCAAAGACAGACAAAGGAGGGGATTCATAGAAAAAAAATATTAAGGCATTTCTGTTGTAAGATGTGTCACAGGAGAAAGCCAATTAATATCAGCATGTTAAAAGACCATACCACCCATTTTGCATGTTTGAGCCTAATATATTCAATTTTCATACACGTAAGGTTACTGATAATCATTTCCCAAAGGATAAAACCGTATTTCAGCTTTCCTGATATTTTGCAAAATCTCTTAATCTTTCAAAATCAAATATTCAAGCAATACACCCACCTTAAAAATCCATGTTTCTCCTGCCAATAGTTACACAGCCTTATGAAGTCATAGTTATTTAAATTTTTTTGATAAACGCAGGTCTTCTTTTAGGACTATATTCCCTGGTGGAGGGATACATTCACTCCATGCTTTTTATTGCACTTAAACTAAAATTACGTAACTTTTGAAAAAAAAACCTGAACATACGTCTTGTTGGTGATGATGGATTACCTATCCCAAGAATGTTTCAAGTATCAACAAGTTGATTTTAATAGCGTACCAGAATGAACTGAAACCAATGGAGGTCTGGAAGGTAGGAAAAACATTTTTAATTCACCGTTCCAGTAGTATGCTTTGGGAAATGATTGTCAGTAACGTTACGTGTATGAAAATTGAATATATTAGGCTCAAACATGCAAAATGGCTGGTATGGTCCTTTAATGGGCTGCTTCATATTTTAAGAGCATGTTTTATCCTGCTTCATCTGGTTTTTAAGCGACATTGACACATTAAACCAGCAAAGGAAACATCAGAGCTCCACATTTTAAAAGACTGACAGGTAAATAACGGTAAACACACATGATAGTACGTCTCTGTAGTGTGTGATCTCTGTGCGCAGGTGTGTTTGTGTGTGTGTGTGTGTGTGTGTGCGCACGCGTGTGTGTGTGTGTGAGGGACAGACACACGGGGCAGCAAAAAAGATTGCTGAATGCCAGGAGAATGTGTGTGATATTGGATAAAAACTCATCATTTAAATTAAATAAACTGATCAGCTGAGTGAGCTTATCTATCAAATGTATTGATCACTAACACATGCGAGGAAAATAAAGTTGGAAACATTCTCCAGATCTCATACCGGTGAAATGTTCCACCAGAATGAAACAGGGTCAAAGGTACTTCTTCGTGCCTGTACAATATTTACCCAAATCGACACGGTAGTTTGTGCAGAAAGCTTTACGAATCTGGCCCATTGTTTCTTTTTGTCTGCTATCTCCTTCATTGCTCTCTCCATTCTCTCCTCTTCACCTCCATTCTCACCTTTGCTTTTGTGTTTTATGAGGCCTTGCAGGATGAGGATGAAGTGAAGATTGTTCTCAGAGTCACTCAGGGTCAGCATGGCGATGCCTCCCATGCCTGAATTCTCCTCCTCTGACGTCAGTGTGGAGCTGAATGTCTCTGTACACACACACACACACACACACACACACACACACACACACACAGAGCATCTGCATTTCTGTACAGCCTATACAAATACATTTCGGTAAACAAAGCCCACACTTTTAATCTACATTAATCCTTGCAAGGCCTTTTACGATTACATGTGAACATATACAAGCCTGCTGCTGTGTAAATACTGAGTTGATTGTGTATCGCAACCTGAAGACACACAAAGATACACACATATACACATACAGGGTACCTTAAAGGAACATTACACAAAAACTATAGGATGGCCAGAGGTGTGTAGTAACACGTTCCATTTACTCCATTACATTTACTTAAATAATTCTTTTCACAAAATTGTACTTTACTGAGTAGTTTTATTGCAGGATACTTTTAACTCATACTTGAGTATATTTAGGAAGAAAACATATACTTTTACTCTGTTACATTTGGTCGCACTCTTTGCGTTACTTTTGATTTCACCCATTTTTTCTGTCAGGTGAGCACTTTATGACTTGTTGATTCTTCAAAAGAATAAGTCTGATCAAAGTTACTCACTATTCAAGTAATATTTTTAATAGATACTTTCTTACTCTCACTCAAGTAATTATTTTGGTGACTACTCTTNAGTAATATTTTTAATAGATACTTTCTTACTCTCACTCAAGTAATTATTTTGGTGACTACTCTTACTTTATGATAATAATGACTCAAGTATAAGTAACAATACTTTTACTTGAGTACAGTTTCTGGCTACTCTACCCACCTCTGAGGATAGCAAACAATAGTTTTAATATATATATATATATATAAAAACAACAGTTTTAATATATGTGTGTGTGTATATATATATGAGTGTTTATTTAAAACTGTTGTTTGCTATCCTCATAGATATAGATATAGATATTTTTTTGGTATTGTTGTCTTTGTTTTTTGGTTGTTTCTTACAGTATTGAGTTGAAAATGAGTATTTTATCACTAAGTACTTATGTGTTTTATCAGATTTTAGGCCTTTTTTCACATCTGGCCAGGGATGCAGATGAAAATTAGCCTCTTGGGCTAACTCTGGCTCATTTAAAGTTTATTGTTTTGCTGTTGATCAATGAGCATTGTCCCTGATAAATAAACTAATAAATGAAATATGCATTCGTACACACACGTACCTGCAAAAAGTGCCCTGTGTTTGATCATCAATCCCTCCACTTCTTCTCGTCTGCCCGTCGCTGTGGTCATGCTGACGCGCATCTGCTCGGCTTGCAGGAGGCGCAGCAGAGGCTTCGCTAGGTTCTTCCACACTCCACAGATCTACAAACACACACACAAACACCTGAGACGCAGGTAAGCCGCAGTGCCGTCACACTAAAGCATAAGGTGAAAGGACATATCCATATTTCTCTCGCAGAGAAAGGCTCACAAAAACACACATGCACATCCAAATTTACACACGCTTAGACAACGCATGCACATCTGCAAAATACATCAAACGTGCAATTCTCCAAAGCTGAAGCTGCACTCTCAACCCCCAAACCCTCCAACATAAAACCAGTTTCCCTCCAAGAGATGAGAGAAGAAATGTGGCAGCGAGCCGGCACCTCATAACTCAGAGTTCAGAGGTAATCTCCGTTTTAATTAGCAATGTTCTCTGTCCCCCTGCTGCACGGTGATGTAACATGTGAAAAATTCTCTTCTGAAACTTTTCCTCCTCCCTCTTCCAGTTTTGATCCAGAGTGTTTTTCTCCGAGGACGTCTGGTGCTTTGACACCGACATTTGTCTAAAAATAATAAAAGGCTAATTTCTGGACCTATATTTAGAGAGCTGATGCCTGCCGAACAGAGCGTTCAGTCTGCTGCCGGAGTGAAATGACGAGATGTGTGTAGTTTGGCATGACTTGAAAAATGCAGTCAAGTATTACAACCAGGCCTTGAGGCGTTACGTTGTCACACAAACACACACATATACACTCACACACATGCATGGTTACCACTACACCAAAATATCAGTAATAACCTTCTCCTTTATTTGCTGGTTTTTCAGCCTGACATTGAAAAACAGGAACAGCCTGAACATTATTGTTAAGATCTGCTAAAAGGTTACTGGAGGAAACAAAGGAGTCTGAGTTGTTTTTATCGAGTAACAAATCATAAAAAAAAAAAAAATTGATGAGCATTTTAAGTTCACCTGATCAAGTGAATTTGCACTGTTTCCATCAGGGCATCACTACGTATTACCTGCTTGTACAACTAACTGTTATTCTAAGTCTTTTATTCCTTTTTCAATCTGCTTTCTCAGTTCTTTATAGATTACTTCATCATGTTAATTTGAAATTTCATCTTTTCAGATGGTCCCTTGTTTATTTTAAATGGAGTGTATAACTGATCCTTTTTAACTATTCCCATCTGCCGGCTCTGCACATGTTTATTCTTTATGCTGCTATGAATAAATAAAGTTGTATCATATTGTAATATATTGTAATATATTATATTATATTATAATCAGTCAGCGTTGTCCAGCTCTAACATGATGGAGATTTCTTTGTAGAAGTATTGTAAATTCCTGTGTTTTTCTTTCTTTCTTTCTCTTTCTTACTAAGCAACCAGGTGACTCAGGCAACAAAAACTATGTCAACTGACCACATGATGGCGCTACAACAAACATCTTCATACTGTATTTGCTACATAACTTCTGAACTCAATTCAAATATTTTTAACTATTAAACATCCTGCATCATCCACTGAGTGAGTGAGTGAATGAGTGAGCAGTGAGTGAGTGAGTGTGTGTCTTAAACTAATCATGGTGTGTGTTTTGTATTTGTGTATACATGTGTGTTGCTGTTTACTGCAATCAGACTAGGTTTGTCATGTTTAGAAAGAGGCGATGAGGCATAAAGGCAGTGTGTGTGTGTGCACGTGTGTGTGTATGTGTGTGTGCTGTTTGTTACTGCACAATGAGTTATGGAAGGAGATGTCAGGGTCTGAGTGTAGCGTCATGGAGCGCAAGCATTCATCACAGAGGTACTTCATCTCTCTCTTACTCTAAGGAAACTCACACACACACACACAGGATACAGTGTTCTATGAAGGCGATGTCTTACCATGTTTGACTGTCCTTTGGGGACCCTGTATTCAAACACAGCAGTCCTATCTGAATCCAGGAAGACTATTTTATTGGGACGGTCCATCCTGGAAAGCAGGGAGGCGATCAGACATATAAAGACGTTAAGCTCAGACGTTACACAGATTCTAGCTGATATATCACAGTAGCGAATCAACTTATGGCTGCTTCATGACAGTGTTTACATTTACTGATTTTTGGGCTGCTACTCTGAAGGCAGCGCAATCTGTAAGCACGCGCTGCCATCAGCAAAAAGTAACAAGTGGAGTGGGTGGGCTGCGTGAAGCCAAAGCAGGAATCAGATGCTGTTGACCAATTAGAAAAACGGTATGAAACAAATGTGTTTAAGAATCCAAAAATGATGGGTGACATGAGCAATGACAGCTGTTATGGAAGTGTGTATGTGTGTATATGTGTGTTACCTCTGGTATGTAATTGAGAAGGTCAGGCTCGTTCTGGTCAGGGAGAAGCGAGCTCTGGCGACGCCACTGGAGCTGAGCAGCCGTGAGTCCGTCACCCCCGTCAACACCGCTACAAACTCTGCAGGAGAGACGTTAAATATCTTCTTCATGCCAAAAACCAAGAGAAGCATTCTTGTCTATGTTGCTACCTCCATCTTTATGTGACCGCCAGACTGTTTTTTAGCAAGATATCTCAAAAAGTTACGGACAGATTTGGATGAAGTTTGGTGGATAATGTCGAGAGGAAGAAGGAATTATATTTTAGAGGTTATCTGGATCATATTCTGGATTCAGGATCCAAAAGAAATTTTTAGCCGAGTATTGTGAGGGTAGTATGGCTCCCTTAAAGGACCATACCAGCAACTGTCCATGTTTAAACCCGCATATATACCAATGGACAAAAGTATTACATCCCCTTGTGTTTTTAAGTAAACTTTTCTTTCTGAGTTAAAATACCACTCCAAACACAACAAAATTTATTTTTTTAGTGTGTTANGTAAACTTTTCTTTCTGAGTTAAAATACCACTCCAAACACAACAAAATTTATTTTTTTAGTGTGTTAGAGTGAGTACAACTGAAAAAGAAGCCAAGAGATCTTTATAGTGATAAGCAGGAAGACACTTTTGACATATTGTTAAGATACAAAGAAAAATACCAATATTATTAGTAGTGATCAAACAGGAAGTTAAAACATCTTGTCTGAGGTAGGGTCAGAGGTCAAATGGTTTTCATGTATTTTCACTGACTTGTAGAAATATTACAGTCATATTATCTACTATGAAATCCACATTCAAGTCTAAAAATAGTTGAATATTCTGAACGAATACTCAACTATTTGCAAAACACCAATACATGAATCTTGTTGTGTCTGGAGTAGTACTTTGGTAGAGTTTACACAAAAATACAAAGGGGTGCAATACTTTTGGTATGTTACATTACTGACAACCAATTTCTAAAACATAAAAGCGTATTTTAGTTTTTCTGTTATTTTCTGAAATCACATAATCTTTCAAAATCAAATGTTCAGGTGACACACCTTAAAACTTAATGTTTCACCTGCTAATACTTATGCACGATTGTAGAAGACGCGGCCGTTTTAAATTCTCAGTAAAAGCCGTCGTCTCCTGGGACTATATTTCCTGGCGGAGACATACAGTGTCTTCTTTGCAGCTGTGTGTTGGATTAATTAAATAAAGTTACTTCAGCAAAAAAACATAATAGACATCTTATTCTCTGTGATGGAATACTTATTTCAGGTTTGTTTTAAGTCTCTACAAATTGATTTTAATAGTTGTACTGGAATGAACAGAAACCAATGGCAGGTAGAAATGGAAGGTAGAAAAAAAGCCTGACATTTACAGATAAAGTAGTATATTTTGGGAAAGCGGTTGTCAGTAACATAACGTATACAGGCTGTTTAAAAATTGGGTTCAAACATGCAGGATTGCTGGTATGGTCCTTTAAGAGGCCCATATGTGCAGTAAGATCAGCATCACGGAGGTGTGTGTGGCAGTGTGCGGAGCGGGTTGATGTTGGCGATCAGAGCAGGTTAGCATAACTGTTGTAACAGCGATGAATGCAGAGCATGAAGTTTGAGTTTGCTGTAAAATAAAAGGCTCCTAAAGAAACAAGCAGAGTGTCCGAGTTTAACGTAGCAACAGGTGGCTAACTCCAAATTTCGTAATAACTTCGGCCATGGAGCAATAAAATCAATGCTAACAGGCCGATTTAGCATTGTAGCTCATTTTTTATTATTGGGGATTTTGTTGGCCTTGGCGGAGGTATGCCCTTCTTATTGGTTTTACTGTGTGTGTGTGTGTGTGTGTGTGTGTGTTTAGATGCACGTTATGTGTGATGTGAATGTAAAGCCTTGGAGTCCTTAATTCAGGCTCTCTGCATGTTACTTCATACATTTCTTACTAATTCATTTGTGTTCACTGTTCACTACAGGTGTGTGTTGTGCCCCCCACACCCCCACCCTCACCGGTGCGGCAATCCCCAGGGCCCATATCGTCAGAACTCAGGTAGGATNCCCACACCCCCACCCTCACCGGTGCGGCAATCCCCAGGGCCCATATCGTCAGAACTCAGGTAGGATCGGTCATTGTAAGGTTTGTTGAGGTCATGCTCCTTGTCCGGACCTTTCTCATGGAAATACTCGAAGCCGTCCCTCACAGACTCCATCCGTTTCTTGTCGTCATCACCTGTAGAAAGAAAATGTTTGAATCAGCTAAAATCAGCTAATTAGTTCAGAGTAAATATTAATTAGATATATTGTAGTCATATATCAAGAGTTACATACAGCGCCTTGGTAAAATAAAAGTAAAATGGACTGTGAGGAAAAATGTCTTTATGTTTATCCACTTGATTTTTCATTCAAATATTAAAAATAGAACCTTTAATTGAAGTAAAATAATTGAAAGGATAAAGAAATTCGTATCCTGAAATAAATATTTTTTTCAATGGGACTTGAAGAGGATGTGTGCCAAAGAATCTCCAGGGATCACAGCTGGAGAACTCCAGATGTTAGCTGGGTTTTTGGGTCAGAAAGTCTCCAAAGCTACAATCAGACGCCACCAGACTGACTGGAAAAATATTTGTTTCATGGTAAGAAAATTTCTCTTTCCTTTCCATTATTTTACTTGAATTAAAGGTTATATTTTTGCTAATATTTTAAATAAAAGATCAAGAGGATAAACAAACAATTTTTTTCACAGCCAATTTTTCTTTTAGTTATCAAGGTTACCAATAACTGTGGAGGGCTGTAAAGAGTACACATAAGGCTAATGTTGGCTTTTTACAAACTGAAAATGGTCCCACATACGCGTTTTATCATTTTTATATTTGTTAACAGAAGGTCGTCAGATCATCATTATTTTTAACAACGATCTGCAGTCAAGAATCACGACACTGAAGAGAATGTCCATCTGAGTTGAAGAAGAGAAAGAGAAAAGTGAAGAAGGAAAGGAAAGAACAAGATAAATATTTGCCGTATATACTCGACTATAAGCCGACCGCCGATTTTGACCTGCAAATTAGATTTTTAAAGAAATCAGCATATAAACCGACTCCCTGATGTTGTTCCATCAATTTATTTGTTTAGCAAATTACCTGTTTTTCTGGGTATTGTCATAGTATTGCTGTGATTTTCTGAAAATAATCCATGTACCAGTAAACGTGATATTTAGTGCAGCAGCTGATTACTGTAACTGACATTAGCTGATATTAACTTTTCCGGCTCCTCTTCCTTGTCTGAATGGCCAAACAGTTCATTCCAGTCCTGCTCTGTGTAACATGTCTTGAAACCAGCCTCATATGATGCTCTTTTCCTCTTCTGAGTCCGTGTCGTTTCCATTCTGTGTTGTATCATATCTCAAGCTTCTTGCTATTAAAGCACAAAATATGTCGAACGAGACTACCAAACAATGGTACCGTACCGGTATATGAAACAGCACTTTTATAAGGTCGTCTCTGATTGGCCCATTCTTTTGTCTTTGACCAATCACAACAGAGGTTACTGGCTGCAAAATGTGCTGGATAAGATGTTTAGTCAGGAAATATCTCATTCTAAGGTATGATTTAAACTATTTTCCATGGGTAGTGGTAATGGTAGTATTTTACCCCTGGAAATTTTATTCTCTGGGATCAAATTTGAATTTCTCGTGTATAAGCCGACCCTGATTTGCTTTGTGAAATTTGGTAATAAAAACTCGGCTTACACTTGAGTATATATAGTATGTTGTGAAATTGGGGGGTTTGGGACCCTCAAAATACGAGGCTGACCCTGATTCTAATTGAGTTTTAGCATCCTCTTGTTTACGTGTGCACTTATCAGTCTGTTAAGCCAAGTGAACAAGAGCCAAACTAACACGGATCAAAACATGAGGTCAACATTCTCTCTTTTTGTACATTTCTGGCAACAATCCCTCAAATGTGGCAACAAAGAAACAAGCATCTTTTCATCAACGATGCTGGCAACTGGAAATAACTGGAACTTAATAGCAAGCCGATAAAACTTTTACGCCCATTTCTTTTTAAGTACCGACCGGCATACAGTGTGTGGNGCAAGCCGATAAAACTTTTACGCCCATTTCTTTTTAAGTACCGACCGGCATACAGTGTGTGGTGATATTGTTATTCCCGTCATGATAATATCCGTGTGCTAATTTACCGGTTTCTGTCAGGATCCACAGCAAATCCAAACATTTCCACTTTCTGCTGCAGCCTTTTCCAAACGTCTGGTGCACAGATGAGGCTGCCCTCCTGCTTCATGTCGTTTATCCGTTTTGAGCACGGCTAAAGAGTGTGAAATGTGTGGATGTGAGGAGTCAAGGAAGAGGGGGGGAGAGAGAGAGAGAGAGAGAGAGAGAGAGAGAGAAAGAGAGAGAAGGAAAGAGTGACTAATTGAGAGTGAGCAAAAAAGGTAAAGCAGGGTAGATGGTGAGGAGACAAGCTGTGGAAAGAAAGAAATTTCTCAATCCAGTTCTGAAGACAAGAGTCAGTTCTGTCTGTCTGCCCCTCCTCCCCCTCTCCATCCGTCTCCCCTCCTCTTCCTCAGCCAAGGGTAACTAAGCAGGNGCCCCTCCTCCCCCTCTCCATCCGTCTCCCCTCCTCTTCCTCAGCCAAGGGTAACTAAGCAGGGAAGTCAATGGAGGTGAAGAGCAGAAGGAGAATTAGGAGCGACGCCGGTGTCGAGCCCCAACAATGACCCGCTGTTTAATGGTAACTGCTGTGAGGCCTTATGTCATGTGTAGACTTCCCCAGCTTACACACACACACACACACACACACTGACACGATCTCAAGAAGGCGNGTAGACTTCCCCAGCTTACACACACACACACACACACACACTGACACGATCTCAAGAAGGCGATCCACACATCACTTCTTTCTCACCTACAGTTTATATTCCCGAGGCTAGTTTTGTTTTCTAAAGGGCTTAGCTGGACTGTCTGCTTTCTTTCTTGGTGTCTCATTCACACAAGCACACACATGCACGTACATACACAACCTGCAAAACCAACAAATCTCAAATCTCATCATTCCTCTCTCACTCCACCTCTCTGCTCCGCTGGGCACGCTCTAAGGCTTCTGGGTAATGTCACTCTCACTTCTCCCTGCTTTGCAATACTGTATCCTCAGGTGCACCAGTCATTACACACACACACACACACACACACACACACAAATACACACCATTTTCCATCACTTACACAAACNTTACACACACACACACACACACACACACACACAAATACACACCATTTTCCATCACTTACACAAACATACTAGCTGCTATATTGCCAAAGCTAAGACAAACACACTCAACCTTTTTCTTAAAACTTGACCACAACACACACAGAGTCCTGGGTCTGTCAAATCCTTGCATACACACACGCACAAACACACACACAGCTCAGCGTTGTCCCAGTGATGGAGGCCCCAGTGCCTTTACCTTTTCTTTCCATTCCATTACCAGACATACAGGGTAGAAAAACACTAAATTTGCTGAATAACAACACGGCATGAAGACCCACCCTGTGTGTGTGTGTGTGTGTGTGTGTGTGTGTGTGTGTGTGTGTGCACGCGCAAGGGAGCACTAATTCTCTAATAAGGTGGAATTGTGTGTGCAGCAGTGTGTGAAAAGGATAAGTGGCAGTGTGTGAATGAGGTTAAATAGTTGGGTGGTGCTTTCAGGTGCAGCTGGTTAGAGAAAATGTGTGTTTGAGCCACTTGAATGGAAAATCAATTGAGCTGTAGATTGTGTGTATCAGCTGGTGTAAAGACTAACGAACGAGGAAAAGAAAGTAGAAGCTGGAGGAAGGAAGCGAAACAGGAAAGATAGAAAAAGGGAGAGTGAGAAGAAAGAGAAAGGTAGCTTCCAAAGAAAGAATGGACAAAAAAAAGGGCAGAATAATCTATTTTCACTTTTCCACAATGACTTAAAGGACTATACTGTCAATTTTGCATGTTTAAACCCAATAAATAATACCCGCATGCATGATACATTACTGACAATTTCTAAAACATAAAACCATACTGTACTTTAATTTTCCTGTTATTTTGCCAAATCCCCTAATCTTTTGAAATCAAATGTTCAGATGACACACCCGCCTTAAAATGTAATGTTCATCCTGCTAACATATATGCACAAATGCTGAAGGGAAGGTCGTTTTTAATTTCTCGGTAAAAGCCGGCTTCTGCTGGAACTACAGTATATTTCCTGGCGGAGGCGCACATTGTTTTCCATGCAGTTTAAATAAAGTTATTTTGACAAAAAAAAAAAGTTAACAGACATCACGTTCGCTGTGATGGATTACTTTTCTTATGCACGTTTCAAATCTCTACAAGTTGATTTTTATAACATACTAGAATGAACTCAAACCAACATACCAAACCAGCTTGGAAGGTATGCAAAAAAAAAAACTAAATTTAACGCCAAAGCAGTGTATTTTAGGAAATGATTGTCAGTAACGTAATGTGTATATTGTGCTCAAACATGGAAAATCTCCAGTATTGTCCTTTAAGCTGCGGCAACAGTGAGTGGTGTTAGTCGATTACCTTTAGGACAGGTTCTGCAGCACTGTCCCGGCAGCAGGACGGGGTCGTCACACTCGAGCTCCGGACAGTCCTGCTTGGTGTTCTTACAGTTTACCTTCCCCAAAACTTTGCCACGACGAGTCTTTTGCTGGAAAATCACCAAACAACCAGATATATCAGATATGTCATAAATATATTTCAGTTACATTGAAGACATATGAGAAGCTGCCGTTCTTGATCAACAGTTGATTACAAGAATCACCTGCTACGTAAGACAATTTTGGTTTTGCTCTAGCTGCACTCAAAAGCCTTTAAAGGACCATACCACCCATTTTGCATGTTTGAGCATAATATATTCAATTTTCATACATGTTACATTACTGACAATCATTTCCCAAAGGATAAAACCGTATTTCAGCTTTCCTGATATTTTGCAAAACTTCTTAATCTTTCAAAATCAAATATTCAAGCAATACACCCACCTTAAAAATTGATGTTTCACCTGCTAATAGTTACGCAGCCTTATGAAGTGACGGTCATTTAAATTTTTTGATAAACGCAGGTCTTCTTTTGGGACTACATTCCCTGGTGGAGATTCACTCTACGCTTTTTATTGCGCTTAAACGCTAAAATTACAAAACTTCAAAAACAACCTGAATACACGTCTTGTTCACAATGATGGATTACCTATCCCAAGAACATTTCAAGTTTCAACAAGTTGATTTTAATAGCGTATCAGAATGAACTGAAACCCATGGTGGTCTGGAAGTTCGAAAAAAAAATTTTTTTAATTCACCATTCCAGGAGTATGATTTGGGAAATGATTGTCAACAATGTTACATGTATGAAAATTTTATATATTAGGCTCAAACATGCAAAATGGATGGCATGGTCCTTTAAACTGAGTCATGGAGAAATGAAATATGTCAAATTTGAGACGTGTACCAGCTGTTAACATTACAGTTATTTGCTCAACTCAAAAATATGCCGTCATCCATGCGATCCTTTGCAGACGCAGGGTCGAGAAATTGAAATACTGTAGGCTATGCTGAAGGCTGCTGTTCACCTACGGTGCAGATACCGTGTGTGTCGTCTCTGTTTTACTTCACCTTTTGAATCCTTACAGAGCAACGTGGAAAACTGCCATTTGTGTCTGATGAAGAGTCTCTACCAGCTAAAGTCTGCCTCCCTGCATGTTTGATAATGTATGCTATAATCCACTGAGGCAAAACTTACCAGTTCACAGTGGCACCTGATACAGTACATGACCCCAAAAGGCTCCCCCAGATCTGGGTGCCACGTCTCTTCCAGGGAATAGACTCGACCTCCAAATGAGCATCCTGTAATACAAACACTGTCAATTAATATGTTGTGAGCAGAACTCTTGGCTCTTTCCAGACTGGATGCATTTCTCAATCTGGCATTACTGTAAAGCAACTGAGATAATAAGTCGTAGATGCATATATGTAACGCTTTTTAATCTTGATGCTGTCTTAGGAGAGAAGAGGTCAGTTGTCTCTAATCTATCTATACATAATCTTTCATTTTGGAAAACTGAATGAAATTGACCTGTTTAAACCTCACATTTGCATTAGCTTATGTAATACCAAAGTGGAAAATGATCTGTAGAGAGAAATAAAACTCTTAAGGATTAAATCTAGTGTCAGACCGCAGGATGAATGTCCACAGTGAGCCATTGTACCAAGTTTCATATTTAACGACAAATAAATCCAAGCTCACTGCCCGGGCATGTTGGCAGGAAGTTAAAATCACTTGCATGCCTCATGAGTTTCGACTCAACCTTGCATCCTGTCTCGTTTAAATGATGCATGAGCAGGCATGAGGGACGTTCAATTTTTCCACCGAAAGATAATCAAAGATTTATAAAATAGAACTTCTGTACTTGCTAAACCTAATGAGAGTGGTTTTATGAAATGAATAAATGTTAGAAGCATATTGTGTAACTGCTTGGATAAACTCAGTGTAGAATAACACAAACGCACTATTACTTCTTGAAGAAATATTTAAGGATTATTATACCCCTTGTGATACTTCAGGAGATTAAAAGATGCACTTAAATATTACAAGTCACTATATGAATATTATAGGTATTTCTTGTTAGGATGGTGTCTGACTCAACCTGCATATAATCAGCGTGCACAGTGTGTGGAAGTGCAAACACCAAACGTGAAGTGCATTCAGGCTGAGGGTTTGACTTCACGCTGCCACCAACCTGGTTCGCATTATTCTTTCATTAAAAGCGACTAACGCACTTTAAACTGTCCAGTCGCGTTAAAGGGAGCCAAAATGAGAACACTTCACCCTGCCTGCCCCCCTTCCTCTGCTGAAATAAATCTTCCCAATGCAGCCAGGGCTTGTAATGGAAAGTCAACTGATTACAGGTTCCCAATTTAGGATTAAAGAGGTTGGTTAACGCAGAGTTCCCAGATTCTTTTTTTTTTTTTTTANTTTTTTTTTTTTTTTTAACTCTATAGTGTAGAAACCTTGTAAAAACAGCATGGAGTTTTGGGGATGAAGGATCATGCACACATGGACCAAATGGCATCCGCTGCGGTTTATGACTAACATGTTTGCCGCAAGTTTACACATTAAGTCACTATAATAAGTCATAGCAACTTCAGGAATATTTGAAGGAAACAAGGAAAAGGACGTAAATATGGGGAGGCGTGCCGGTAAGACAGAAGAATGCAGAAACGGCACTTTTATAAAACTAAATTTTACAACATGTATAAGATTTTAAAACCGTTAGAGCTACTTTCACCCCGGTGCAGAGCCAAATACCAAACTTTTTTTGGATATTTGACAATTTAATGCTTCTAAGTTTGTCGGCGAAAATAAAAACACACAGCTTATGTAGTTGTTTAACAATTTTAAAGAAATACTTAAAAAAGCGTAATTCAACATAGTTTTAATGCAAAGCTAAAAGGTAAATGCGTACAATCGTGGCTTTTAAAGTTGCTTCTTGGTTTTCGCTGCAGCCCTCCTCTGCTAGTTATCAGCGCATTAAAAACACAGAAACAACTGGCGAGATGAATCCAAAACTTGAAATTGTTGGCGAGATAGTTGGTGTTTATGTATTAGGTGTATGCCGATTTGACGAGTGGCTCTTTTGAATTCAGACACATCGTATTAATATTCAGTCACATAAGCCAAACTTTCCTCATGCCGAAAGTCAAAATAAAATTACACAATCTGAAAGGGAGTTTAGCTACGGTGACGGGTTCGTTTCACAGGCTTCCAGAAACGATAATGAGACTAGATAAGCGAAAAGAAGGTTTTTAAAGTTTGTTACTCGCAGAAACAAAATCTTTTTAATTAATTGATTATTTTTTTTAATTTAAGGAAACGTGTGAGTTTTCTTACCTGACACGTCTTTGGAGGGCAGCGTGTCTCTCTCGGGCTGGATGGGCAGAGTGGGCGTCTTGAGGCGCAGGGCCGCTCCGCCGTGCAGCCACGCGCAGCTCAGGACGCACAGCAAGGAGCGGAGCGCGCGTGGAACCTGCATCCCAAACCTTCACGATACCCCCCCCNAACAAAAACCTCCGAGGTAAAGACGCCTGCTTCCCGAAGCCAATGTCCACCTAAAGCAAGCAACTGCGCCCTCTAACACATAACCACACACACACATACAGATACACAATACACACACTCTCACACACACATTCCTTATGTCCAAAGTGTCCGGTGTCATGAGCTGGAAGTCCCCTGCTTTAAGCCACACGGAGGGTTTCACTCAGGAGGAGCAGCCCGCACAACCTCCACGCAGCCCCGTCCCCTTCTGCTTTATAGCCCGCTTCCCTGCAGCCNGAGGAGGAGGTGGGGATGATGGGTGGGATGGGTGATGCGTGGGGGTGGTTGATGGAAAGGGAAATTGACGGCCCTATCAATTCAGTAACGCTAAAGATATGGAAACGAGCCTGAGTCTGATGCATTTTCCAGCAAAATCCCCACTCACACTAAATAAATTTACATTTCCAGGTGACAAAAATGAAGCAAAAGGACCAACGACTGAGAAAGAGGAAGGATCTGTGTCAGCATTTTGCTGAATGTTTTGCTGTTGTTTTTGTTTAAGATATATGCTATTTATTGTGATTGTGATTTTTTTTTTTTTAAACCTGCAAGAGCCATTTTTGGATTCATTTACTGCATATTCCTCATTTTATTATTAGACAGTGAGTAACATCTTGGTTACATCAATTAAATGGGGACATCAGGAGGCTATGATATTCTTTATGTTGTTTAGTGAGGGGCTTATATCCATTTTGTGTCTTACTTGTTTCTTGTTTCACTTGTTGGAATTAAAATTGAGGATTGCTTCTATCTATCTATCTATCTATCTATCTATCTATCTATCTATCTATCTATCTATCTATCCATCCATCCATCCATCCATCCATCCATCCATCCATCCATCCATCCATCCATCTATCTATGTATCTATTTGATTATTCTACTTGCCTGCTTCTTTGTCTATAGTGTTGCAGTGATATGGCCTCCAACTCCAAACAGATTTATGGCCTTTTCTCTCTCTCTCTCTCTCTCTCTCTCTCTCTCTCTCTCTCTCTCTCTGTTACAATGATAAAGCAGCACATGCAGGCTGAGCTCATGCTAAGAGCCACACTGGAGGTCGGTTGACGACACATGATGTCAATCTGTGTCACAGCTCCCGTGGAGAGAAAGTGTGAATCTCCACATCATGTACAGTGAGGAATGTGTGAATGTCTGGCTGCTCCCTCTATTTATTCAAGTGCTTTTGGAGCTGAGACCTAAGTGACTTAACAGAAACAAATGAAAATAGCTGGAATACTCATGGCAACCTGTTTCAATTTGTCCTGGTCCCTCTGCAACACCCTGTCTCTGTCAGACCCAGAACTGTTTGTTTTGGCAGAAAAACTCATACCTGGATCCTCCTTAAAACCCTGTTTATCTAGAATTAGCAATAATTAGCGGATACATATGCCATAAGCAATTATTACCCCCAAATCTTTGAAAACCTAGTGCAGCCTGGTGAGCTTCACTACATCAACAAGATCCTCTGGATGTGAAATGTATTCCAGGCTATTTAGATGTGGGAGGGATTTATATTTTTAAGTCAAACAAAACAGGGCAGTTGAGCAAGAGTCCAAGTCCTCATAGTGGTCCCTTGGGTGGCCAGAACAAATAATCTACGGTTTAAGTTTACATTAAGTGCTGCTGGGTGATTTATTTTGGAGCATTCAGCAATGGACAGACTAATTATATGGCTGTGATGCTTGGAATATGCATTATTATTATTAATAGTAGTAGTAGCAGTAGTATAAATAACATTTCCGGCGGTCCTGTTGTCCTATCAGACCTCATACAGCAGTCTCTTTTGAAGGTCTGAGAACCCACCTTTGAGAACCCCTGAAGAACAATATGCATTGATTTTAATTTATTTCAAACCATCAATAGTCTGTTTTGCCCATACTTTTATTGCCTGTTTTTATTCTTTTGTTACTTGTTTGTTTTTCTTCTTAAAGGACCATACGAACAATTTTGCATGTTTGAGCCTAATATATTCAGTTTTCATACATGTTATGTTACTGACAATCATTTCNCAATTTTGCATGTTTGAGCCTAATATATTCAGTTTTCATACATGTTATGTTACTGACAATCATTTCTTAAAGGATAAAACCATATTTCCATATTTTGCAAAACTTCTTAAATCTTTCAAAATCAAATATTCAAGCGATACACCCACCTTAAAAATCGATGTTTCACCTGATAATAGTTACGCAGCCTTATGAAGTCACTGTCATTTAAATGTTTTCTTAAACGCAGGTCTTCTTTTAGGACTATATTCCCTGGTGGAGACATACATTCACTCCATGCTTTTTATTGTACTTAAATGCTAAAATTACGAAACTTCTTAAAAAAAAAAAAAACCTGAATACACGTCTTGTTCACGATGATGGATTACCTATCCCAAGAATATTTCAAGTATCAACAAGTTGATTTTAATAGCATACCAGAATGAACTGAAACCAATGGAGGTCTGGAAGGTAGGAAAAACATTTTTAATTCATCATTCCAGTAGCATGCTTTGGGAAGTGGTTGTCAGTAATGTTACATGTATGAAAATTGAATATATTAGCTCAAACATGCAAGATGGGTTGGTATGGTCCTTTAAGGGAGGGGAGGTCTATTGTAGGGCCTGATAGCTTCTTTTCTCTCCTGATACATCTTTTATCTTTTTATTATCTGGATTTTATGCAGCCTTATGTGTGTGGAAATTTAAAAAAAAAAAATGAATAATTGAAGTCTATTGGTCACTCAAAGAGACTCGATTTTTTTTTTTNTTTAAAAAAAAAAAATGAATAATTGAAGTCTATTGGTCACTCAAAGAGACTCGATTTTTTTTTTTCCCATTACACTCAAACGTCACTCAAAAAAATCGTCAAATGTTATAGGTTTGGTGCCAAAAGTGCATGCCAGGGTGCGAGCGCAAGGTGTTATTTTAATGCAGATGTCACGTTATGTGGGGGCTGTGGGAGCCATTTCCACCCCAGGGTGTAGGGATTCA
>VXCM01002803.1:0-13640 GCA_014773175.1 Lucifuga dentata | reverse complement strand
CCACCACCACCACCACCACCCACACCCTCCCACCAGGCAATGGGAGTCGATGATGGGCTGTTTGCACTTCATCACTGGGTGATAAACGGTGCTACACACGGTGATTCATTAGGCTGACTGGATGCTAAATCGTCTGTTGGAACTAACAAAACCCAGTTTGTATATTAGAGACCTGCAGTTTCGAAAGCATATGCCTGGAAAACTGACCAAAACTCAATTTCACAGCGAGATTTATAAATAATAACATGTGACAAAATAGTTTCCCTTGTATTCCCAGAAGCCAGAATTCAATCAGCATCAACCAGCTCTTCTTTTAATAAGATTTTAGTCATCGCAGCGTGTCCACAGTGCTGCTGTTGTTACGTTTGAAAGATGACTCCGGATGAATAGGGAATCTGTGTTAATAATTCTCAAAAGTTATAAACCATTAAATGATTCCTTACAGTTCTGGAAAATGGTTTTGGATCAGAATCTAGTGAGCGTTTTAGCATTTCCAACAAGCAAGCCAACGTTTAATAGCCAGAATTCCTAATAGAGTTTGGACTTTCATGCACACTTTATCATGGAGCCCCATAAACACATGGACCTCCGTTTTATCCCAGGGAGCCTAATGGGAATGCTTTATTGTTGAAGTATTTGAACCAGAGTGATAATAAAATATTTTTAGTTTGGAGCGGGACCTTATTAGGATCTCAACCACTGGCCTCTTTTTTATGTTGTAACAGTACTATAAGTACATTATTAACTATAATGTTTGTTTTTTGTTGGGTTTTTTTTTTTTTTTTTTTTTTTTGACTAATTAAAGACGAGTTTGTCTTTAAAAATATCGATATTCCAGCTGGGATTTATGTCTCCGTCAAAAGGAAAGATGGGGGAATTAGGGAGTGAAGTTCTGAAATAATTTTTAATATACCATGAAACATTATAGCCCAATAAAATCGGCGTTCCGTGAACGGGGCTTTATAAATCTGAGCAAACTTTCTGCACGAATTAGGACTTAATTCTGGAAGCAGACACAGTGTTCCTTTTTATAAAAACCGTTCCAAATTCCAGGATGGTGTCTGGGGAGGGCGCTATAATGAATATGAAACGCTTTTTGGAATCTTTGAAACATGCAGAAACAGACTTCACAGACTAAAAATGTGACATCATAAAAAGGACATTATTGAAATTCGCTCTCAGGCAAGCTTATAGGAAAGAAGTGTGTGTGTGTGTGTNGCGGCGGTGTAAATCAGCTGTAAATCACCCATAATGGAATAATAATGCAGCTAGATGGATATCAGAAATACAACATAAATAAAAGTTAAAAAAAAAAACGTCGCTTCACTTTCCATCGCCGCTCTGCTTATTTGCTCGTTTTTCAGACACTCTGGCTTACTCGTCTTAATTTCACAACCCCAAACACACACACCCACACACACCCACACACACACACACACCTCCCTCTCCCCCTGCCTGTCTGACACACACTGGGGACCGCATCCTGTTTGCTGGTCGAACTGGGAGGTGTGAATATTCAGCCAGTGAGCTATGATCGCCTGGCAGATGTGCTTTCCCCACCCCTCACTTACACACACACACACACACACACACACACACACACACACACAACTTGTTGCACAAGCTTTTCTCACACGAGATTCGTTGACATTTGATTTGTTAGATAATAAAATAAAAAAAAATAAAAAAAAAAAAAACGAATAACACAAACAGTACAGCTGGAGTATTCCACGCATGTTTTTTATTTATTTATTTTTGCATAGTCCTGAAACCCCTCGAGTGTTTCTTTACTGGGAAATGCCTGTTACCGACTAATTTAAACACTGACTCATCCAGTTGGAATTATTTCCCATATGGATTCTTGCCTTATGTGCCTGCAGGTTGTGTTATTTTATCAAGACCAGCCATCAAAAAAATGATCTAATTTACAGCCAATTAAAAACAATCACATCGAGGGAAGGAAGATAAATCTGATCCTAGTCCACAGCTTCTCTTGGAAACTTTTTTGTATTTTTTAATCCCAGCAGCTGAGGTTCCTCCACGCAGGATGGACCTCACACCAAGCTGTAAAAGTGAGCATGTTTGCTCCTGAATAGCAAATGACGGAGCAACAAACCTGTAAAAGCATGATGGCTTTACGGCCTCTGTGATGCTGATAATGATGGTAATAAGAGGCGTTGTAAAGCTAATCTTGCGCTGCTGCTGGCAACAGGAAAAAGGCAAATGGGGCTTTCTCACTCAGTATGCAAATCAGAGTCTTGCAGAGGCGATTGTTTAATCATGCAAAAGAGGAATCCATTTGCGGTCGTCGAAACTGCTTTTTCTCACCACCGCGACCACCAGTGCGACACGATTGCAGGCAATTAGCGAGCAGAAAGCATCTCCAAATATACTGGATGAGGCTGCTGATGGGGTGAGAAGATGCTCCGTTTATTTTGGCACCCCCACGATACACCTGTGGTTTCTCCCAGCCCCCTATTTACGACACCTCCAAAAACTTTTTAAAGGAGCATACCGGTGATCTTGCATGTTTGAGATCAATACAATCCACATTGTACGTTACAGATAAGCATTTCCCAAAATCTACTGTTTTAGCGGTAAATCTTCTTCTTTTCCTTTCGGCTTTCCCTTCAGGGGTCACCACAGCAAATCATCTGCCTCCATCTAACCCTATCCTCTGCCTCCTCTTCTCTCACACCAACTAACTTCATGTCCTCTTTCACTACATCCATAAATCTCCTCTTTGGTCTTCCTCTAGGCCTCCTGCCTGGCAGTTCCAACCTCAGCATCCTTCTACCGATATGTTCACTATCCCTCCTCTGTACATGTCCAAACCATCTCAGTCTGGCCTCTCTGACTTTATCTCCAAAACATCTAACATGCGCTGTCCCTCTGATGTACTCGTTCCTGATCCTATCCATCCTCGTCACTCCCAAAGAGAACCTCAGCATTTTAGTCTCTGCTACCTCTAGCTCTGCCTCCTGTCTTTTCCTCAGTGCCACTGTCTCTAAGCCATACAACATCGCTGGTCTCACCACCGTTTTGTACACCTTTCCTTTCATTCTTGCCGAGACTCTTTTGTCACACATCACACCTGACACTTTTCTCCACCCATTCCAACCTGCTTGCACACGTTTCTTCACCTCTTTTCCACACTCTCCATTGCTCTGGACTGTGGACCCTAAGTACTTAAAATCCTCCACCTTCTTTATCTCTATTCCCTGTAACCTCACCATTCCACTTGTTTTAGCGGTAAATGTTAGAATATATTTTCCTACCTTCCAGGCTGCCATTGACTTCAGTTCATTCCAGTGCTATAGAGACTGCTTGTAGAGACTTGAAACAGGCTTGAAATAAATAATTCATCACAGTAAGCATAGTCTGTTAGTTTTCTTCTTCTTCTTCTTCTTCTTCTTCTTCTACTTCTTCTTCTTTTTTGTCAAAGTAACTGCTCCAACACATAGCTGCATGGAAGGCAATGTATGTCTCCACCAGGAAATACAGGCTCAGGAAACATGGCTTTTAGACATTAAAGGACTTTACCAGCCATTTTGCATGTTTGAGCCTAATTTATTCAATTTTCATACACGTTGCTGACAATCACTTCCCAAAACTACTGGAATGGTGAGTTTAAAAAGAAAAAACCTACCTTCCAGACTGCCACTGGTTTCAGTTCATTCTGGTACGCTATTAAAATCAACTTGTTGATACTTGAAGCATCACAAACAAAACATATATTCTGATTTTTTTCGAAGCTTCAAAATTTTAGTGTTAAAGCACAATAAAATTTGTGGAGTGAATGTACAGTATGTCTCCACCGGGAAATATAGTCCCAAAAACAGACCTGCATTTGTCAAAAAATTTTAACGACTATGACTTCATAAGGCTTCATGACTATTAGCAGGAGAAACATGGATTTTTAAGGTGGGTGTATTGCTTGAATATTTGGTTTTGAAAGATTAAGAGATTTTGCAAAACATCAGGAAACCTGAAATACAGTTTCATCCTTTGGGAAATGACTGTCAGTAATGTTATGTGTATGAAAATTGAATACATTAGGCTCAAATATGCAAAATGGTTGGTATGGTCCTTTAAAGTGAGCATCCTTCTAAAATTATGCAAAACTGTTAGCAGGCAAAACATTTAAGTTTTAACTGGTGTATCAGCTGAACATTTGATTTTGAAAGATTAAAAGATTGCAAAAGAAAGAAAGAAAGATTAAAAGATTTGCAAAATAACTGGACAACTAAAATGTGGTTTTGTTTTGGAAATTGTCAGTAACATAGCTTGTATGCAGGTTATTGGGCTCAAACATGCACAATTGCCAGTATAGTCCTTTAAATGCAGTGATTTCTGGGACTAAAGTGGATCAATAACTGACTGATTGAAAAGATATTGCTATTTGATCATGATGTTGTTTGATGAGATATTTAAATTTATTTTATTCCATTCTCTTCCCAGATGTTTGAAATCTGTTTCACTCTAGACTCATTTTTGTTTACAGAGTAAAATTGTTTCCACACATTCAATTCCTGGCGGCTTTCACATAAAGCTGATCTGTAGATCTGCGGTCACGGCACACGCGTTTTATTCTCTCATGGTAAATACCTCAACCATTAAACATGAACAGTCATCCTGATCAGAGAGGCGACAGTCTAACAAGCTTTTTGACTCACAGCTTTATCCTGAGTCTGATCTGCCTTGTTTTCACTGCATTTCCTGCATGCATGAAATAATCTCTCTCTCTCTCTCTCTCTCTCTCTCTATATATATATATATGTATATACTAGAATTAATTTCCACCCTCTTTTATTATAGAGATTTCTTGTTTTTTTGTTTAGATTTTTTTTCCCCCAGCTTCTCAAGAATCAATGAGTGACTTTTTTCAGACTTTTCACTCTGGTAGAATTTTTTCTCAAAAAATTCTCTAGAGTTTTTGAGATGTTTTTTTTTTTTTNGATGTTTTTTTTTTTTTGTAGAAAATCAAGAACCATGAATTCATTTTATAGTTTCAAGTGCTGTAAACAAATGGAAAAATGTCATGGTTGTCAGAAAGATTTTTACAAGGCAAATTTCTAAAGAGTAATGTTACTGACTTTTTAGCTGACAAATGAAAATCAAATTAAATGAAAGGTAAAGTTAAAGTCATTTTTCACTTTTTTTGGCCACATTTTTCCACATTATTTCACTTTTGGATGTGAAGATCAGGTCCAAAAGTGAAAAATGTCCCTGTTGTGTTACATCATTTTTGTGCTCCTTCCAAAAATGATGCAGTTAACCGGAAAACAGAGAGACAGGAAAGGAAAAGATGGGACAGCAGGGAGTTCTACAACAGGCTTACATTTTTTTAAACTTTATTTTCGTTATTATTATAACTTTTTATCCAGGGGTTGTTAATTGAGCATTGAATGCTCTTTTGCAGGAATGTCCTGCTTACTCTCACAAATTTGCTCAGTATAACCACAGGCTTCTTTGCCGGAGTATTTGGGGATTACTGGTAGGTACCTTGCTCAAAGGCACCTCAATGGTGATACTGAAGGAGGGGCAGGCTACTCATTCATCTCCCCAACCTAGATTTCTCCTGCCAGCCTAAGAATTGAACTGGAAACTCTTCAGTCACAACTCGCTTCTCTAACCTTTAGGCCACCATTGCTCCACATTATTTAATCATATCACAGTCAAGGGTCAAAAGGAAAATGGATCTGAACATCAGCAAAAATAGTTCTCAGTACTCATGGTTCTCAAGAAAATCAGGAAATCTTTACTTTTAAAATGTTAGTGGCCATTGCTGCAGAAAGAGGAATGTGTAACCTGTGGGAGGAGTTAATAAATTATTGTGCTAAATAAAGTTTCTTGTATGTTACTCAGTCCATGATTAAGCATTTGAAAAGTATTTGAATAAAGGACACGTTCCAGGCTGGGAGAAGGAAATATTTGTTTTCCTGTGTTACACATTTCATTTTCTGGATACGCCAAGCAACAGTAAGTACGAGGCGTCTACTCTTGTAACTTTGAGTGTAGCTTATGATGGTCAGGGAAACTGAAGATCCTTTGAACCTGTGGCTGTGCATCATGACGCAACTTCATGCTCGGTATGATGTGTGATATGATAGGTGATCATGTGATTGCCTATGCAAAGAGCTGAAGTGTTTGAATCCTATTATAACATGAGTGTGATTTACTGTTATTTCAGAACCAACCTGACTGTACTTGGACTGTGTCTTTGTGCTAATTGTTGCTTCTCTCATGGCTACTGTGGATAATAAGATCAACCATTTAACAATTTTGACATTTTGTTAACATAAATCTCAGAATTAAAATGCAATAAATCTGTATTTGTTGAAATATCTGCACAGGCTACTTAACAATTTTGAAATGAAAAATTGATTCTAAAAAGTTTTTTGCATTAATTACAAATAAACAACTGCAATATCTAGGCTCGATATACATGCACCTCCTTTTAATATAGCGTCACTTAAACTACCTCAGGAACAACCTCCTGCCTTCAAATTGCCTTCTAGATCATGTAATAACTTAATTGTCCAACACCTGTTTGGAATCACTTCAATTAACTTGAGAACTTAAATAAAAGCAGCTGTTTGGTCCTTCAGATTGTAAGTGAAGTCAAACACAAAGACAGCAGCACCGGTTCAAAGTCCTTCCAAAACAAGTCGGACACACGTCAGGTAAGGATATAAAAAGATTTCCAAGGCTTTGAATCTACCTGGAAGCCCTGTTATATCTATCATTAAGAAGTGGAAAATGCACGGGCACCTCCAAAATCAGGGTGTCCATCAAAGCTAAGTGACAGGCCAGAGAGACCACAGGAATCCAATGGCAACCTTGAAAGATCTTCAGGGTTTTATGGCCAACAGAGGACAACATCTGCATCATACAACAATATCAAATATATTACACACATATGGCTTATATGGGAGGGTGGCGAGAAGAAAGAACTTTCTCAAAAAGCCCCATCTGCAGTCCTGTATTTTTTTTTTTTTTTNTTTTTTTTTTTTTTTGCCAAACTTCAGTTGGAACTCCAGATGGACCTTTTTGAGAAACAGCTCTCTTCTTGCCACCCTCCCATATAAGCCAGATCCCTCACCTGATGCGTGCCCTTCCACAACTTTGTCACAGACTTTTTCTTTAGAAGGGCTTTGAACCCATGCTGCTGTCTTTGTGGTTGACTTCACTTACAAACTGAAGGTCCACAGCAAACAGCTGCTTTTATTTAAGTTCTCCAGTTAACTGAAGTGATTCCAAACAGGTGTTGGACATTTTAGTTATTATTATGAGCTCCACAATTTGAAGGCAGGAGGTTGATGCTATATTAAAAGAGGGTGCATACTTATCAAACCTAGATAATTTTTAATTCATGCAAGAAACTTTTTTGAACTGTTTTTTCATTTTGAAACTGTTCAGTATTCTGTGCAGATCAGTAGGAAAAACATATGGATTTGTTGCATTTTAATTCAAGGCATTTTCTATCCACTGTATCATAATAAAAAGAAGAGTTTTTGACTTGTCACACCTCTCCTTTGAGCTTCTGTGAGTGTAGAAATTCTCTGACATTTTTAATGGAATAACATTTTCCCTGACGAGCCACAAAAGCAAATGAAGAATAGATGCAAGAGAAGCTTTTGTGAACAAAGAAAAGGAAGCAGAGATATGAAATCATCCGCATTTTACCTGTTGTAAACATGTCCTCTTGCTGAATCTGCTTAATCTGTCTTTTCTCACACCTCAATCTTGACTAAGTTCTTCATTTGATAACTGTTTCAGTCAAAAAGCATCAACACACTGCAACGTGCTGTGTTGCAGTGTCAACGTGCTGTGTTTTCCCAGACTAGTTCAGACTGAGAAAAATCATACATTCATACACTGTACTTTTATGATACAAACTGTCAGTTCACACATTCTGTACTTTTCACTCCTCTATTTCCCATGAGAAGATGACCTTTACCTTACNCTGTCAGTTCACACATTCTGTACTTTTCACTCCTCTATTTCCCATGAGAAGATGACCTTTACCTTACAGCAGGGACATTTAAATCATTTTGCAAAATGAAGAGGAGCCAGGGACCAGTGGGAAATGATCCCTATTTAGTTCCTCCACCTTGAAGCTGCAGGTTAAATTTGTGTAGATTACTAGAAATTAACACAGGCCATGAAATCTTTGTCTTGCAAACACTTGATGATCTTTTCTGTTCTTGTTTCATTTGGCTTTTCTTACCAGGAGGAAAAGCCAAATGAAAGTTAGCATGTTTTGTCTCATAGTAGTGCTTGATGCTGGCAGATTAAACACGGCGGTTTAGCAGTAGTATGAGACGGTAGCCTAATATAAATCCTGAGTCCATTCTCATTGAATCGACTGTTTTCACAATCAACTTTTTTCTTTTTGCAAGAAGTACTTGTTTTTGTTTGCTAATGGGCATGACAACAATCTCTAGCTTGTTTTTGTGGATAAAACTTGTTGGGCACAGAGACGACAAATGTGCATCCAAAACAGTCACGTCACCATTTTCCATCATGCCGTGTTCTCCAACTTTATAAAAATAATGTCTATTAATTCACAAGTAAAAGTTTTTTTTCTAATTCCGTAAATTGCTAAAATAGTATTTATTTACTCAGATTTCATTTGGGATTTAAATGACTTTTGAGGGCCCACTATTATTGTGATGGAGGGCCGCATGTGGCCCCGCAGCCGGACTTTGAGCATATAAGCCGTACAGTCACCTACAAAGTCATTTCCTGCTCCCTCTCTGTAAACTTCTATACTTTTGAGTATAGAATATGGAATATAGTTTTCTAGTAGAGTATGGTTTTCTTACAACTTGCATTCCGTGTTGTAAGAGCAATCTCCCCACGCGTCTTCAAGATCTTCAATAAACTTCAATCAAAATAACTCTGACACTCCTCTTTGAGACAGCAACCACAAGCTCATTCAGCATTACCTTTACATTTTCACACTGTAGCAGTTTATTGTCCTTTCGAAAAATCTTTCTGTGCTTGTGGCAATTTTCACACAATTACAAAAATGCTACAACAACACAAACAATACACATTTTGCAAACAGTACACAATAATATAAGACAACCCAGACTACTCACACCAACAAAACAGAAGAAAAACAAAGTGCAGCTTCCCCCTTCTAAACTCAAACACCACATCACATTGATCTGTTTAACAGAACAATACTGGATATAAACGATTTACTGGCAGGGTTAGTTTCCTCCGTACCTTCCACCTGATGGAAATAACATATATTCAATAAAAAGAGGATCATTGAAAAGAATAGCCTTCGTTTTGACTTGCCACAAGCGCCCGTCGCCGCCTAGCAGCGCTTTTGCAGTGGAAGGAGTGCTCTTCATTCATATGTTTAAAGTGAAAAGTGCAAAATATTTAGGCCCAATCAGAGCAGTGCTTTTTCATCATTTTACGCCCCCGAAACATTTCTCTATTAACCTTTCTGACACAATGCAGCTCAGCCCTGAATCAGTCCATATCTTCATACACACTCTCAATCGTGTGGCCTGATCCTGTTAATCTGTTCAAGGCTTCTTTCTTGGCATTAGAGCTGTTGGGAATCCCTCTCTCCACTCCGCCACCTGCTGTCTTTAATTCCTGCTTGCTGTTTTCTCTCTCTCTCTCTCTCTCTCTGTTCTCTCACTGTCACCCCTTTTGAAGTCTTCGGGGTCCTGCGGTTTTCAAAAGGTCAGAAAAGGGCAACCTACTGTCCCTATCGAAGGCAGGCCATGAGATAAATGCATGTCACCACCTGTCGCCGCCGCTCTGCGTCAACACGGCCAGTGTCACTGTAATCACACCTCGTCCTCTCGCCACCTGCTGCTTGCACATTGTCTCCTCTTGCTCACACGCACACGTCAAAATGCACGAGTGACTGAGCAAATGCACTAACGCATATACTCTTGGCATCGTACGCATGGTGCACGCCGCTACTGTAGGACCCCTACCGCCTGACAACCGCCATGCTGGAGATAAACTGAAGCTGATTAAAGCCCCCGCTTTCCTCTCACATTTCACATTTCAGAGTGCTCTCGCTGGGCCGATCACCAGCCAGCGGGGGATGTTTGGCTGAGAGAATGGCCCGTGTCCTGGGGAGAGAGAGTCAATTACAGATCCAGCAGAGACGAGAAAGAGGCGGCCAAAAGTCCTTCAGGATGAAAAATTAACCTTTCAACTGCACACCCAAAGATCTCGCCTCTCACTGAACACTGAATCCTGCATTTGAAGGGTCAAGGGAGGGAGGGATTTGCTTTTTTATTTCAGTTGGATTCAGTAATAAAAATGGACAAACCCGTGGAGCGTTTGTCTTCTGAAATAGAGTTGCTCATGTTGATTAAACTGCTAGTCTGTGTTTGGAGAGATGCTTAAATGATGACTTTTTTAATAAAATGGTCCAGGTGACCAATGTGTTTTCGTTCTGGATTTGCTTTTCTGTTATATGTCACGTTTGTATATTTGCAGGTAGCCAATTTAACATCCTGGCATGGACTAAGGATGAAAACTAGCCAATCTTGGCTAAATCTGGCATAATTTCATTTTGATTAATTAACACATATTGTCTCAGATAAAATAAATAAATACAAATGACTTAACTGTGTGTTTCATTTCAAAGGTTTCAGAAGCTCTTTTCATTTGACCCCCGATTCCCAACCTGCTGCCCGCAATGAACCGATGTTGGAACCCTCATTTCTGGATTTGAGGCCAGCGTGGAGCAGGATGATCCAAAACTAGACACCAGGCCTGAGTCTGAGTCTGACACAGCCAGCTCCTCAAACTTCTGTATGACTTTCCTCACTGACCGGAAGGGAGCATCCCTGCGCCACCAGACTCCACTAGCCCCACAGCGCCCCCTGTAGGTGGAATCCTTGCTGATGAAGATGTGGGGAGGAGGGGGAAGGCCGCAGCGCAGCCTCAGCTTCCCCTGGCCCAGGCCCAGAGCTGGGAGCACTCCAGCAGGGCTGAATCGCGTGGGCAGCGTGGCGAGGTGCTCCCGCGTCACGGGGTTGTGGAAGCTCAGGGCCCCCCCTCCTATGTTGAGGAAGACTCCAAGGGATTTGACCTGTGGCGGGACGGTGCAGAGCGGCTCCCTGCTCCCATCACACACTGCAAAGAAAGACGACCGCTGCCTCTCCAGCCACCAGCCGACAGAACCGTCCAACGAGCTCACACCTGAGACAGGGGAAAGGCAGCTATCATTTTCTGTCATTAAACAATGTGGTCAGAAACAATATAAAATATATTTTAATATTTTTAAGTCACATTGTTGATGTTAAAGATGACCAAAAATTGTTGCACACCATAAAGTCTGGGCCAGTCAGAACGTGCTCAATTTCAAAGGCCACTGCATTAGTAAATTTAAATCTGAAATTGAGTGATTTAGTTCTATCTAGCAAAGACTATTTAAATACATAGCTACATGATTACAGTAAATATTTTCAACATGAAGCTCATTGTGTGTGTATGAGATAGAAAAACAGTTTTTAAAGTAAACACGCACGACTGAGTACATTGTGTCCCGAGCAACGTTAAAACCAAACACTCTCTGAATTTTAATGTTTAATTGTTTAAATTATAATTATTTACCACTTCAAATTCGCTGCTTAGTGTCGCGTTCATCGACGTGTGTGAGAACAGCAGGACACGCAGTGAAAAGGTCTGGATCAGTCAGCTATTCGGACGCGTGGGCCGCCGGCCCTCACTTTCACTGCGCCGCGGGGTTTTGCTGTGGGTAGCGCCTTTCCCACGGCGCCACCACATCCACGTAATGCCGCATTTAACTGCAGTCACAAATGACAGAAATCCACCGAGTGCAATGGTTGTTAGAAAATAGTGTTTTCCTTGAAGACACCTGTCAGTTTTGTCGAGAGATGGAGGCGGCACGAAATCTGATGGAGGCAGCCGCCTCCGCCTTTATACGCAGGAAAACCGTGACAGAGAGACGGAGATGTCTGTGGCAGTGTGTGTGGATGTTGGTGATGGGTGCAGAGGCAGGTTAGTATAGCTGCAGTAACAGGAAATGTTAACACTATAAAATCAATGCTAATGCACCAATTAACGAGAAATTCAGCACGGTGCCTCATTTTTTTTATTGGAGATGTTGTTGGCCTTGGTCAGAGATACTTTATTAATAGACCACAACAAAATATAGATTATTTCTCAAATCAGTAAGCTGCATGTTTTACTTTTCAACTTTTCTCGAGCAGTCCATTTTTTTTTCTAAAAATTTTCTCTTATTTGGTCAAGTTTTTGTATATTTTTTATTTTAATATTTCTGATTTTACACTCAAACATGAAAACTTTCTATGATCAATATTCTTTTCCAACATTTTCTAAAACTAAATATTTTTTCAAGAATTTCTTCTCACATGATTTTATTTTATTTTATTTTGTTTTATTTTAGATTTCATCTATTTAGGCATGTTTCTTGTAAGATTTTTCTCTTTAGTAAAGGTTTTAAAGAAAAAATATAATTTTTGAGGTGCTTTTCTGTTCTATCATGGTGTGTGTGTGTGTGTGTGTGTGTGTGTGTGTGTGTGTGTGTGTGTGTGTGTGTGTGTGTGTAAAGCTTGAACATGCTTGGTCTTGCTGAGTAACAACGAGGATTTCTGGAAGTCATCAGCAAACTGGCTCAGAACCAACAAACTGCAGAGAGTCTTACCGATCCTGTAGATGGAGCTGTTACACACATCCACCTCCCAGTAATACTGTCCCTGTGTAATGACAACATCAGCGCACACCTGTGGGAGAGCGAGCATGACCCAGGGGTCAGAGGTCATCTCTGATCTCCTGATAGCACTGTCTGGGAGTGAACCAGGAGGGGTGTCTCCTCTGTAGGTGACCGTGAGGGAGGATTTGGAAAGATGGAGACATGGAGGAGCACTGGATGGATCCAGACCAAAGCTAAGACCTAAAATCAGCCACAATGAGCACAGAATTAAATAAAGAACGTTTTTTTATTTTGTTTTTTTTTAGCAAGACAGCCAGACATAGAAATTATTGCACTACAACAAATATCACTATATTATTCCTGTCTACTCCTGTATACACATAAACCTAGATTGAATGTCTTAAAAACTTCAAGAACGATTCCTTACCATAGACAGACTGCTCCATTTCCTCTTCTTGAAGGTCAATAACGCCATCTACTGGTGACACTGTGGAAGGAACAACACTGGATCCTGGGTGAAACAGAAAAGTTGACGACTACTGTAAATTTGGTTTACAGATTGGTGGACTAAGTCAGTGAGGGGTGCACTTAAAGGACCATACCACTGAGTTTGCACATTTAAACCCCAATATATAAAAACCACATACATAGAATAGAATAGAATAGCTTTATTGTCATTATACATAACATATAATGAAATTACAGGTGCTTCTCCCTTAGTGCATAAGTATAAAGTATAAAAAAGAGTAAAAACAACTTTGTACACATCTATTTAAATTATATTTACACAGCTGAAAAGATAAATATACTTATCAAAGTGCATATCAAAGTATATCAAAAGTGTATATCAAGTATATCAAAAAAAAGTATCAAGTATATTTATCTATATAGATATAGATGTGTGTATTTCGATATTTACAACAGTAGCAGGGATGGTAGCAGCAAT
>VXCM01002802.1:26641-57019 GCA_014773175.1 Lucifuga dentata | reverse complement strand
ACCAGTTGTTATTTGTGTAAATGCACACGCCACCACCCCGGGATTTTCCAGTCAGCACAGTGTCTCATGCAGACCATTTATTTTTCTTGACACTTCCATGCTGATGGATAGCATGTGCCTCTGTTGTTGTGGAGATGACCTGGATATGTTTCCACCTGACTCGTGTGTCCTCTCCCTCACACCAGCTCCATATGTCCTTTTCAGTCAGCGCCAGGCTTTTCAACAACTTCCTCTTTTATCTTTTATGACAGTCGGGCTCATAAAAAGTCTGTTCACAAGGTATTTTGATCACGAGCCAATGCCAAACAGGAATTACTCATTTCATTCCCATTTTTTTTTGTATTTTCAAATCATATACAGTGTTTCCCACAGACTGAAAATTTACCCCCCCCCCCCCATCCAAAATGGATAACTGTGCAATAGAAGTTTCCAAATAAAGTTTAAAATGGCTATTTGGCTTTAAAAGTGCAAAGAAAAAGCAAAAAACACTCAGATCTAGTTGAAAATGGCTGCTACCAGGCTGTATACTGTTGGTTGCTAGGCAACTACAATAACACAATGAGTTAATAACACATTCGACCTCAGTGGGGTTTTAAAAGAAAACTAAAGAAAGTAATTAACTATAACACAGCAGAGGGAAACTCTGGTGAGAAGCATGGAGGTTACATATATTTTAAAATAAGAAATAATGACCTGGCTGGAATAAAAGCCTGGTTTAAAAAAGAAAAAAAGAAAAAGGACCCTCCACTATTAGAGCATTTACAGTACGCTCATAAGGAAGGAGATAAAAATAAGAAAGAAAAAGATGAAATGAAATATACATGTCACGGTTCACCTTTTCGTTGTGTGTGCATGAGAGTGTGTGAGTGTGACAGCAGTGTTGCAGTTGTATTTTTTTTTAAGGCTGGGTCGTCCCGTGACACCTGGGCGGGTCTTCATCTACCTGGGTGGACTGCCCAAGTAAAGCCTATGTATGACATACCTATTTACCTAAGTAAAGCCTAGGTACTGACATACCTATTTTCACTTTATTTTAGTCCTCCCATTTATCATTAGCCTCATAAACAATACCTGCTTTGCAACACTCTACAACCTTCAATTAGAACAAATGTGGAGAATGTAGTATCTGCCAAAATAATAAAGAAAATTTTGAGCTCGTAAAAACTTTATCATGCTTTATTGGTAAAACAGTTTTTAAGTGTTTAAGAAATTTCAAAGCCAATTCTGAGCATATGTGCTTCCATTAAAAAAGCTTAGAAATGCTTTAATCAGCCTAAAATCACTACACACAAGCTTTAAATTTCCCTTTGTGAGATTAAGTTGTGAGACAAGTGTAAATAAATCAAATTTTTCAAAAGCTTTGAGGAGCTTAAGCAACATTTAGGGATTTACTTTTGTCTGTTGTGGATCAAATTTAGCAACTTTATCTCTGAGACTTACTTATTCCTGCACATTCCACCTTAATCTGAACATGAAAAGTTTAAGAGATATTTAAGGGGATAAAACCCCTTCAGCATCTTTGGCAGAAGTGTGTTGAGTTGGGAGGGGATCATTTTGTTAAAATAAATAAATTCAACAATTCTGAGTCAGAGCTTTCCCTGCAGGGCTCAGAACTTATCAATCAAACCTTTTCTTATTTTGTGTCTTCCAGAAAGGTCATAATTCCCATTAATAATAACGAGAGAGGCTCTGTAAGACTAAATATGACAAGAAACACTACTTTTTTGCTTCATTTCAAGGCTTTGCATAATGCTGTTTTGCTGAGTCAGCTGGTGACACAAGTGAGAGGTTGTGTGTGTGTGTGTGTGTGTATTTTTTTTATTACATACATCTGTGTTACAGTTACCATTTTTTATTTGTGCTTCTTGTTTTGTTTCATTTCTCAGATAACTTTTACCTAAGAAAAGGTAAGCGGGTTTAACATTGCCTCTGACTAACTCACCTGCCTGCTTCGCTAGTGGCTAACACTCCGACAACACTCAGGATGTTTACATGCATGCTAAAACTTTAATTATACTCTAATTAAGTCAATAAATTGATTTTTATTCAATCCGTAATTAGATTGAAATCGGCATAAATTGGAGTAAACTAAGACCTAGATTATTGGTTTATTCGGGCATATTAACATCATAATCAGAGTGTTAGCCACCTCTGCATGCATTTCCTCAGTTTCTCTCACATGAGGGTTTTGAGTGTGTCTCACCGGCGTGATCACACACACACACACACACACACACACACACACACACACACACTGCTTTCTTCATGCCTGCAAGCTGTGCTGCTATGATAACTCAAGTAAAAGATAGCTCAGCGAGAAATGTGAAGCTTTGATAAACAGGTTGCCTCATGTTAGAAACCGTACTGTGAAATGTTTTTCAGGGTGAATGTCAAATCAAGAATGTTAATTTAATGCAACAAGTGGGTGTAAAATTTAAACTTCGGCACATAAATTAATTAGTAATGCTATTCATTAAGACTGCTTTCACGTCTGTCAAAATGCATCTAGTAAGACAAACCCATCGGTCCTGAATAGCTCTGAAAGCTTCATTTTGATTGGTCATTTAACTTAGGCAACATGTTAAAATCAACGTGTAGCGTGAATTCGCCAGCCTACACAACTGGTGAGACACACCCTTCAGTAATGAGGCTAGCGAGCAAATGTTTAGAGAGTGTCCAACATGATGTGGCTGGCCAGTCAGAATAGAGCTGCTTTATGTCAGAGACATCACCTAAAATAACCTGTTTTCACTCATTGTGCATCATGGTGCTCCAGCAAAAGTAGATGGAGATCAGTGTGGTTTTTTTGCACATTAAAGGACCATACCATCCATTTTGCATGTTTGAGCCTAATATATTCAATTTTCATACATGTAACGTTACTGACAATCATTTCCCAAAGCATACTACTGGAACGGTGAATTAAAAATGTTTTTCCTACCTTCCAGACCTCCATTGGTTTCAGTTCATTCTGCTATTAAAATCAACTTGTTGATACTGTAAACGTTCTTGGGATAGGTAATCCATCATCACCAACAAGACGTGTATTCAGGTTTTTTTAGAAGTTATGTAATTTTAGTGTTTAAGCTCAATAAAAAGCGTGGAGTGAATGTATGCCTCCACCGGGGAATATAGTCCCAAAAGAAGACCTGTGTTTATGGAAAAATTTAAAGGACCGTGACTTCATAAGGCTGTGTAACTATTAACAGGAGAAACATGGATTTTTAAGGTGGGTGTATCACTTGAATATTTGATTTTTTTCAAAGATGAAGAGATTTTGCAAAATATCAGGAAAGCTGAAATACGGTTTTATCCTTTGGGAAATGATTGTCAGTAACGTAACTTGTATGAAAATTTAATATATTAGCTCAAACATGCAAAACGGATGGTATGGTCCTTTAAATCCTAGCAAAGGTTTCAAAATAGACTCTAAATGGAAATAATAACATAAAGGCTAATTTGAGACGCTGGTAAAAAATAAAATACAGACAACCACAAGATAATATGATATGCTCTTGATGTATTATATTGATGCTCTCTGGCTATATATATTTATATTTATATGTGTGATATATTTCTGCATATCTGTGTTAGTTTTACAGTGTGTGTGAGGCCTCGGGCTCAGTGATGGAAGCTTGTGCAGGCAGATTGTTCTGGATTGCTGCTGAGGCTGTAATCCAGAACATCTGCATTCTGGATTACAGTCCTTTAGTCTCCTTTGCATGTATGCGTGCGTTTGCATCCGCATGTGTGTGTTTGCATGTGTGTAGGATGTAGTCATTTGTCCATGCAAGGAGCTTTTTTTAGGATACATCACAGGTTTAGTCATGTGGGAAGGTAGAACCCGACAGAGATCATTTAGACAATGAATTCACCACACTCCTTCCTGCTGGAGATGACAGTCGGAGATCAGGCTTCATCAGCCGTGTGCGTTTCGGGGCTTTTCAACCAAATATTCTGAGGAAATAAAAGATCAAAGAATCAATTTAAGTACTAAAAGTTTATTTAGTAGTATTTAGTTTATTTAGTATTTGTTTGTGTTTCCACTGAGGGCTGTCAAAGTTTTGGCAAATTAAAGTAGATAATAGATTAAATCATGACAACTTGGAGACTTAGTTTTGTTTTTTTGTGTGCAACAGTCATCATCTTTTTTTTTTTTTTTTTTTNTTTTTTTTTTTTTTTTTTTATTTTATTTTATTTTATTTTATTAGGATAATCTTTGGCAGGTTATGATTTTCCCTCCAGAGCTAATTAGCCGCTAATTAGCTCTGAAGTCCAAATCCACCACAAGACAGGAACTCACCTGAAGTTAGCGTAGTGGCTAAGCTAACACTGCTCATACATTACAAGTCACTGCTGACAAAAAGTGAGCACAAAGCTAATTTCTCTCTACCGTTAGCTTTTTCTGTCACAGGAAGTACAGCTAGCTAATGTTCCGTCTGTGCTTGACTGAGTCAGCATCGTTGTTGCTTCCCAAATCAGCTGATTGGCTCTCCTACTCATGTGACTTGTGATTTTCTTGGTATTCACCAGGTGTTTCAGCTTCAGGTGGAGAAGCTAATTTGTTGTGTTTCCACCTTTAGCTGTTAGCCAGTTAGCATTGTCGCCACACCATTTTCCAAAAAAAGCCGGGAAATTAATTTGTCAGGCGCTAACCGCACTACTTCCGGGTATGCTTGTTTTGTTTCTTCTTGTTGTGCACAATGTGAAAAGTCGCCAAACAATGATGTCACTGTAAAAAGTTAAAATTGGGATATGACAAATTTTTATCATTTAAAAACTATATCGTATTATCATGAACGATAGTTAAAAAAGCCCCATTTATGTGTAAGAGCAGTGTGGTGTTTAAAGAGTTAATCCCACCTACAGTCAGAGTTGTCGTACCGTCCTGCGTGCAGCAAGCAAACCACAGGAAGTCGGTGAGTCAGCCAGAGACGGGCTAAGTCTACTTTGCCTCCCAAATCACCAAGCCTCCCGTCGTACCCACGCCATTTACATAACCTCACAATGCTAGTGTCTAGTATGTGTGTGTGTAAGACTTTTGGTGTGATTAAGCTCCATTTTCATTCATACAACATACACAGTCCCCACAAAAGCACACAGACGTCTTTATACGACGTGTTTCCATGAGGCTCTTAAGCACTTACCGCTAACACATTGCTAAGTTAATTCATAGTTACACAAATTGCTCTAATATCCTCTGCCATGCCGTGAACAGGTTATAAAAATGTTAATAGTTAACAAACAACATGGCGTGGTATTATTTAGCCAAGCATAACACAGAAATGACTCCCAATAAAAATAAATTGCATTGTATTTCATGTCGTTATTTGGGGGAAAACCCATCAGTTAAAATGGAAATGATGATTGTTTGAATTTATATTCTTCTATTCTGCATTCATTGTTTACAGTGAATAATGACTGAATGGAATCAAGTGTAATTTGCTCCCATTAACTCTGATTAGGATCTGTTACGCTGACTAAAACAAAGCCATGCGTTTGTCTTCTTTAAAGGACCATTCTGCTAATTCTGCAGGTTTAAGTCCAACAAATCCCTCCTGCATTCACTTTACATTACTGCCAACCATTTTCCAAAACAAAAAAACTGCATTTTACTTTTCCTGTTATTTTACCAAATCCCCTAATCCAGTGATTCCCAAAGTGTGGGCCGCGAAGGAAGTGCAGGTGGACTGCGAGAGGAAACGTTTTTAATTTTCAATTTTGTATTTAAATTTGAAACTACCATAAAATATCTATGATTAAATATTTACATTTAAAATAGAGTAGCAATGACATGACGTTAATAGACTGATGGAAACGAACTTTGTGAAATACATACTAATTATTACAATATAAATAAATATAAATATTTGTTGTTATAACAAACTACAGGGATACTTTTATTTAAATATATATATATATTTCTGCTGAAACACTGCAGAAAATTGCTATAGGCTGTCATTTTGGTGCACCCTGTCTGATGGTGTGTTGATCAAAGTTGTGATTAAAAGTTTGGGCGGGCTGCAGAAGATTTTCAGATTTCAGATTGGGCCGCGGCATTCTTAAGTTTGGGAATCACTGCCCTAATCTTTCAAAATCAAATGTTTATGTGATATACCCACCTTAAAATTAAATGTTTCGCCTGCACACTGTCGTTTGAATTTCTTGGTAAAAGCATGGGACTGTATTCCCTGAGACATACAGTACATTTTCTTCCATGTGACTCTGTATTAGAGCAGTTAAATTAAGTAACTTCAGCAAATAATAACACCATGTTTGCTGTGATGGATTACATATCTCAAGCATGTTTCAAATCTCTCATACAGATTTTCATAGATTTTCATAGATTTTCATATTGGATTGAACTGAAATCAGTGACTGTTTAGAAGGTTGGAAGTCATGTAAAGTGGAGGCAGGTTGCGTTTATTGGGCTCAAACATGTACAATCACTGGTATGATCCTTTAATTATCACACAGATTATCGACAGTAGAGCTTTGGAATGAGCCTGGAATATAAAGCCCTGCCTGTTTACAGAGAAGGGAGTTGTCAGGGAAAATGCTAATTCCATATTTCATGTATAAATATGTGTATTTGTTTTTCATGCTTTTTATTTGCTAGCTTGGAGAGGGAGNGGAGGTCTGAAAACCTCTTCTTCAAGGTTAATCATGCACTTATTGTTATGTGAAAGTCAGGCTTTCACCTCTGTGTGTGTCTACTGCCTTAGGAATAAAAATGAAGAAAAAATAAATTATTATTAATACACAAAGCGTTATAATGGNGTCGCATGTTATACTTGCTGCTGCCTTTCCTGAGCTCTAAATGGCTTCATGACTAATCTAAGCAGGATCTGTAAAAATAGTTTATCTATTTCTGTTCACCAGACGTCCACACGGAAGCGTTTGTGTGTGTGTGCATTTGTGCATGTGCTCACATCCACCAGCACACAGGAAAAAACACTATTCTTGCACAGAGAGACAGAGAGACGTTCACTGTCCTTGTTGCCGCCACGGGAAAACGGCTTCTCTCTCACGTTGATATATTGATTTATTCTGCAGAAAAGTCCACAGTTGTTGATTTGGGCAGGACATCTGGGTTCACAAGTCAGTTATGCATTTTATAATTCTAAGCAGCCTGGTGCTAACCTTCACCCTTTTTTTTTTTTTTTTNCTTTTTTTTTTTTTTTTACTTTTTTATTGCTTAAATCCGGGGAGAATGCATTTAAAAAGGGAGAATTAGTAGGAAACACAAAAACCCAGAGAGGAGATAATGGTACTAAAAATTACTGCCATTATTTTTTCAGGTCTCTGGATTGTAAACAGATTATAATAACCATCATTAAAAAAAAAAGGACCTGAAGTGCACTTTTCTAAAGTGCTTCCCAAAACAAGCTGGGTCTGTTAAGGAAAAGCAGAAGAGGATTTATTTTATTTTGTGACTTTTGGTTTTGCTCCTGCTGAAAGGAGTGTGAGCTGAGATTAATGTAAACAACTATAAGGAGTGTGTGTGTGTGTGTGTGTGTGTGTGTGTGTGTGTGTGTTTGTGTGTGTGTTGTTTCCCTGAATGTGTGTGTTTGTGTATGAACAGTATAAACTCAGCGGTCAGAAGAAAATAGAAAAAGCTCTTCATTATAATACGATCCAATACCTGTAACGAATGCTAACTTTATGAAGCTAATAGTTTCTAGTTGTTGTTAACATGCTTGATTGCATAATATTTAAAGGACCACACCAGTGGTTTTGCATGTTTGAGCACAATAAATATTACCTGCCATTACTACCAACCATTTTCCACAACATAAAACTGTATTTTAGTTTTTAGTTTTTATTTTGCCAAACCTCTTATCATTCAAAAATCAAAATTTCAGGTGATACGCCCACCTTAAAATTCAATGTCTTTCCTGCTAACACACATGTTTGAATGTAGAAGGCACGTTTGTTTTTAATTTCCCGAGTAAAAAGCAGTTTTCTCCTGGGACTATATTCTCTGGCGAAGGAATACATTTTCTTCTGTGTAGCTCCTTGTTGGAGCAGTTAAATTAACTTTGACAAAAATAACAATGGCATGTGATTTGCTGCGATGGATTACTTATCTCAAGTACATTTTGCATCTCTACAAGTTAATTTTTTATAGTATACTGGAATAAAACCAATGGCTGCCTGTAAAGTAGGAAAAACAATGTTTTTTTAAATTATTGCTAAAGTTGTATTTTTTTGGAAAGTAGTTGGGAGTAATGTGTATTAAGTTTATATTTAAATGCAAACCCACAGGTTGTTTTACTTCTCTAAATTACTGATTAATGTTAGCATGAAAAGATTAAAGGACCATACCACCCATTTTGCATGTTTGAGCCTAATATATTCAGTTTTCATACATGTTACGTTACTGACAATCATTTCCCAAAGGATAAAACCGTATTTCAGCTTTCCTGATATTTTGCTAAATCTCTTAATCTTTCAAAATCAAATATTCAAGTGATACACCCACCTTAAAAATCCATGTTTCTCCTGCTAATAGTTACACAGCCTTATGAAGTCACGGTCCTTTAAATTTTTCCATAAACGCAGGTCTTCTTTTGGGACTATATTCCCCGGTGGAGGCATACATTCACTCCACGCTTTTTATTGAGCTTAAACACTAAAATTACATAACTTCTAAAAAAACCTGAATACACGTCTTGTTGGTGATGATGGATTACCTATCCCAAGAACGTTTACAGTATCAACAAGTTGATTTTAATAGAATGAACTGAAACCAATGGAGGTCTGGAAGGTAGGAAAAACATTTTTAATTCACTGTTCCAGTAATATGCTTTGGGAAATGATTGTCAGTAATGTTACATGTATGAAAATTGAATATATTAGGCTCAAACATGCAAAATGGCCGGTATGGTCCTTTAAGGTGCTTTACAGCTATAATGTTAAGAGGTTTTGATCCTTTGTCAATGTAAAGCAAAACTGTAAAATAAAAAAAAGACCATAATAGGGTTAAAATCTTGTCCCAGCAGGTTTGCATGAGGAACATGTGGCTGTTTTGTACTTCCTGTTTTCCACAGAACACCAGCGTTATGCAATTCATACATTCATGTGCTGCTTTAGCTTTCTGACTAGCCTTCCCGCTAATGGTCCTTATTCCACAACATAGTACATCAGGAAGATGCTGACAGGCCTTCAGATGCTCCGCATGCTTTTCCAGTTACTCAATAACTTTCAAGAAAAACTTTGCAGAGCCAGATGCACTGAAACGCTGCCAAATGAGTCACACGTACTCCAGCACACAGTCGACGGTCCCTGCAGCACCGATTAGCATCATGCCAAAGTGAAAGTGGAATACAGTCCATTACTGCTGCGCAGAAAACACCGAGAATGAAAATCTGTGGGGGATTTCGGTTATTTGGCTGCCTGAAATACTTGTTTTTACTGGAAGCACTTGAAATACTCACACAGTTTTAAATGTCGCTATGAACTGAAACTGAGCTTAAAGGGCATGAAAACTAAAATGTGGTTTTATGTTTTGGAAATAGTTAACAGTAACGCAGCATGTAAATGGTTTTATTTATTGAGCTCTAACATGCAAAATCACCAGAAGAGCATTAAGACTAAAGAGGCTTTTCCAGTCTGACAAATCAAGTCAAATTTAAAAATGTTCACGATTGTCACAAGATACCAAAATACAAAATATGCACTTAGCATCCTTTAAAAACCTGTTTGTGCAGCAATATCAGCGACACACAGGTGATAATTTACCCAGTTTACACACTTGACGTGCTCTGATTCTTTGTCTGTTCTCAGTCTCCATGTTGTTTTGTCTTTGCAGCCATCAAGGAGAAATACAGCGACTGGACCGAGTTCCTGGTTCAGGATCTGACCGGATCCAGGACGGCGCCGGCCAACCTGCTGGAGGGGGTGAGGATCAGACCAAGAATGTGTATAGAAATACAAACATTTTGTAATCTCAGGCCAGCGTCAGCTACTGTATTTTTTCAATTGTCGCAAGCATTTGGAGCTATATAACTTCTTCACATATTCTTCAATGGTTTTAAAGGTACATACCAGTGATTTTGCATTTGAACCCAATACATACAACACATTACGACATCACGACTGCCAACCATTTTCCAAAACACTCTCCTGGAGCTGTAAATGCTGCTGTGATCTCTCTCTCTCTCTCTCTCTCTCTCTCTCTCTCTCTCTCGCTCAGCCTCTGAGAGGTAAAAACACGGTGGATGTGATCGTAGAGGGTTCGGCGTTGGAGCTGCAGGACGTCTCGGATCCTTTCCTCTACTGGCCTGTCCGTGTCATCCAGAATGTTGGAGGGAGGCTCTGTCTACGTTACGCTGGTCTCCATGACGACCAGCAGGCTCAGGACATGTGGCTGTTCTACTTGGATGTCAGGCTCCGCCCACTTGGCTGGGCTCTGGAGAACCATCTGGCTTTAGAACCACCTATAGGTGATAATCCAACTTATTCTCAAGATGAGAGATGAACTTAAATTCTCTCATTCTCTCTTTTAATGCTCTGAGTGTCTGCACTGAGGGTCGACTGATAAGTTCTGAGCTCCAACAAGAAATGGGCTTTACCTGGGACCCCCTCAGATGATGACATCAGCTTTTGAGGATTATTTGGACAGCCAAGAAAACAACTTCGATGATCTCCCATAATTTGGCAGAAGGGTGTTGAGGCTTATTGTGATAGGCTCAGATTATAAATCACCATTTTCTGCATTTATTGAAAAGTCAAATAACCAAATGCTAACTTGGCTACATGCTTCAATGAGCCGCTGTCATTAAAAAAAAATTAAAAAAACTTTTCGACTCTTCTATCCTCAGACCTCAGGTCTTTGAAGAGCGCCTCTGAGTGGCAGCAGGCTCTGGAGGACGCTCGATTGGATGGACAGAGCAACCCGCTGCCGCTGGAGGTGTTCAAGGTGAGTTACCTGCACACTTCTGTTTTTATTGGTGTGTGAGCACCACCAGCAGAAGATGAAACTCCACCAACATTTTCATTTACAGCTACACTGGGAATAACCGAGCGCTTCCTTCATTTCCTGCCAGTCTGTTATGAAATCAGGGCCGCTGCATGACCTACATTATCTTGCATGTGTGTGCATGAAGAAGTGAATAGGAAAAAGTGGAGCACATTTGTCTGAAAGTCGTGACTTTATTGTGTCAGGACCAAGCAGACCTGCCCAAGCACTCCTTCAAGACGGGGATGAAGCTGGAGATGGTTTCTCTGTGGGAGCACCTGCAGATTTGTCCTGTTTCTGTCACCCAGGTGAGTCAGACCCCAACTTATCTCAGAAAATACCAAGAAAAATGTTCCTTCAAAAGAGTTCTTTATCTATAAGAACATTCCTGGTTTAATCTGGCATTGGTGTATCGACCAATTCTTTTTTTGACAAAGAATTCGCCTTCGTCTCCTCGTTTTTTTGGATTCCATTGAAAATTCCTTTCATTAAAGACTTTTTGCTCAGTGCTTTGGCTTTTAATGCTGTTTCCTTTGTACTTCTCTTTTAGATGAAATCTTCCTTTATTTCCCAGCTTATTTTGACAGATAAAGTCTCAAACATATTGTATTTATTGGGTTCAAACGTGCAAAATCAATGATATGGTCTATTTATTATATCGTTATTTTGCTCAAAATTAAACTCAGAAGTTGTACAAATATTAATTTAGTGAAACTCATGTTCATCTCATTTTGTTAGTTGATATTTTAGTGTTTTCTTGCAGTAAAATCCTGCAAATTTAAAAAAAACAATATGTTCTCACTTATTAAAGATTTTCTGTAACCTATCATTTATTTAGTCATGAAAACTGTAAACCATGACATGAGAACTTTGTTGTAATACAGGTGTGTTAAACAATAGTGAGTTGTTGCCCAGTGTAAAGTTTTTTAAGGATTTTGTTTTGGGTTACACACTTATTTTCTCTTCTGACTCCGCCTTCTGCAGGTCTACAATGAGAACTACTTTCAGATCACGCCTGATGATCTCTCCGCCGAGGCCAAGCCGCGGTTTTTGGTGTGTCACGCCAATTCTCTGGGCATCCTTCCCGTCCAGTGGTGTATGAAGAACGGCGTTGGCCTGGAGCGGCCGAGAGGCTACGAGGGCCCGGACTTTGACTGGGCCGACTACCTGAAGCAGAGCGGGACCGAGGCTGCTCCTGATGCCTGCTTCCCTGAAGTGTGTATGAATCAAAAGACAGCATCTGTAACAGAACATTACAACATCTGTCACTTTTATGAATCACATTGGCCTGTAAGAAATGGTCACATTTGACTGTAATAGTTGCTGTTTGTGTGGTTGCAGAAGTTAAAGGACCATACCAGCCATTTTGCATGTTTGAGCCTATTATATTCAGTTTTCATACATGTTACGTTACTGACAATCATTTCCCAAAGGATAAAACCGTATTTCAGCTTTCCTGATATTTTGCAAAATCTCTTAATCTTTCAAAATCAAATATTCAAGTGATACACCCACCTTAAAAATCCATGTTTCTCCTGCTAATAGTTACACAGCCTTATGAAGTCACGGTCCTTTAAATTTTTCCATAAACACAGGTCTTCTTTTGGGACTATATTCCCCGGTGGAGGCATACATTCACTCCACGCTTTTTATTGAGCTTAAACACTAAAATTACATAACTTCTAAAAAAAACCTGAATACACGTCTTGTTGGTGATGATGGATTACCTATCCCAAGAACGTTTCAAGTATCAACAAGTTGATTTTAATAGCAGAATGAACTGAAACCAATGGAGGTCTGGAAGGTAGGAAAAACATTTTTAATTCACCGTTCCAGTAGTACGCTTTGGGAAATGATTGTCAGTAACATTACGTGCATGAAAACTGAATACATTAGGTTCAGATATGCAAAACGAGTGGTATGTCCTTTAAATGTAACTTAGTATATTTACTAAAGTACTCTGCTGAAGTAGAATTTTTAGACACTTTCATACCTCAAGTTTTGAACTAAAATAGTAACTACTGAACCCAGAACTTGAGCTATAATCATTAATTTCCTGTGTCTGTTTGTGTGTATGTGTATGTGTGTATGTTTGTGTGCGCCTGCCTGCTCAGACATGGCAGAACAGAGATTTTGCCAAGGACATGTGGCTGGAAGCAGTGAACCCTCACCAGCCAGCTGAGGTGTGTGTGGCTCAGATCACACAGGTCAGAGGACGCCTGCTGTGGCTCCGACTGGAAGGTACACACCTGTGTGTGTGTGTGTGTGTGTGCGTGTNGGACGCCTGCTGTGGCTCCGACTGGAAGGTACACACCTGTGTGTGTGTGTGTGTGTGTGCGTGTGTGTGGGAGAGGATTAAGTGTCAGTACACTCCTGCTGTGGCTCTGACTGAAAGATTAAAAATCGGTGTATATGTGCAAAAGTGTCTCTCTCTCTCTCTCTCTTTGTGTGTGTGTGTATGTGGTCATGACAGCAGCCTTACTTTCCTCCACTTCCTGCCTCCAGGTGTGGCGAAGCCCCTGTCAGAGTGTATCGTAGATGTGGAGTCCATGGACATCTTCCCTGTCGGCTGGTGCGAAGCCAACGCTTACCCCCTGACCCCTCCACTCAAACCCGTCTGTATGTGCATGCACACACACACATGCACACACATGCACTCACTGCTGAAGTGACAGTTTGATGCACAGTTTTACTGTCTTTGCTCAGGTCAGAAGCAGAAGCAGATAGCGGTGGTCCAGCCGGAGAAACAGTAAGAAATTTCTCAGTTTCTCTGTCAAAATCCTCACGTGAAATTCAGACACAACAGCTGCAATTCAGTGTCGTTTTAAGACCAAGATGTGTATTTCCAGGCCATATTTAAAGGACCATACCTCCAATTTTGCAGGTTTGAGCCTAATATGTACAGTTTTCATACATGTAACGTTACTGACAATCTTTTCCCAAAGGATAAAACCATATTTCAGTTTTTTGGATATTTTGCAAAACCTCTTAATCTTTCAAAATCAAATATTCAAGTGATACACCCACCTTAAAAATCCATGTTTCTCCTGCTGATAGTTACGCAGCCTTATGAAGTCACGGTCCTTTAAATTTTTCCATAAACGCAGGTCTTCTTTTGGGACTATATTCCTCGGTGGAGGCTCAAATATGCAAAATGGGTGGTATGGCCCTTTAATCACTCCGACACATAATCTCATAAATCTTGTCCTCGTATGTTAAAAAAATATGTTTAAAAGCCACAAAAATTAACAAAACTATCTTATTAATATATATAAAATAGCAGCGATTCAATTGAATAGTTGAATTTGCAGTAAAATTTGTCATTTTAACTGTTATTGACTTGGGGCGAATAACCTCGGCACCTCATATGAACATCCATGTTTCATAGAGGAAGATGAATGGGCTAAACAAAGTCCTTTTCTAAATTTTATGAAATGACAGGTAATGGAAATCTTAACTATCGGCCCTGTGTGAGGAAACATCTCTGTAGCTGTAACCTCAGCCATTATCTGTTTATTTCATCCTTCATAGCCTTTTATTTTCTATCTTTTACCTCAAAGCTTTCTTCAGAAGACCCTCGAGGTGTCTCTCCTCTGTCACTCTTGACGCCAGTAATTGAAACGGCGGTTTTTCAGAGCAGAAATTGCTTTTCCCCAGGCGCTGATTGATTTTGTTGACAAATGACGTGTTACACTGGTGGCTGGGAAACGCAGCCCTGGGACGACCAGGGGAAATGGTGGTGGGAAAGGAGGAGAACTATGAGGTCTTCAGCTACCTTGTCAGGTCTCTCGTCTTAACTGCTAATCCCATTTCTCACCTGCAGGGGAATTCTTTCATCAATACACCTCCTGCCACTTTTCACCCTCTTCTCTCTAATAACTTATAAATCTGACGGAAACTGGAGTAGCTGTTGTGTCGATTGATTGGCTGAGTGAGCGATCGTTTGCTTGCTCTGTTTCCTCTTTGATTGCATCAGCTGGGTGATTTTTATTTTTTTTTTTTTTGATTGATCTGATTGCATTGATTGGTTTTTCCGGCAGGTTGGCCCCATCCCAGCCAATAGAGACGGCTCCTGTCAGTGTCTGCCAGCCCATCAGCATGGATCCAGGTAATCAAAATCCATGTTACTGATGACTTACTCCTGCAATTAATGCTAATGCTAATACTAATGAGCCTGAGCTAATGATAATATTAAAGGGAGGATTCACTTTCTAGATAGCATCAGTTTGTGATGGTTAATGGTTCATTAGTTTTGGTTTTAATTTTTTAATGAATTGATTATGAATATTTTTTGTCAATTTTCTGGACTAATTAATTTGTTTTTGACTCTTTTCCCGTTCACACCTCATCTCGTCCGTGCCATGTTTTGGTTTAGGGCAGTTCTTGTATGTACACAACATGTATGTTCAGGCAGAAAGAGAGCATGGGGGGGCTACGCGTTGTTTCCAAGAGACCCCTGCCCTCGTTTTCTTGCTCCTTTTTTAAAAACCACCCACTTGCTCATGCATATTCATTACCTTACCTAATTACCATTCAGCTCTAGTGGTGCGGTTGCAGGTGCCGGCGGNGGGGGGGGGGGAAGTCACATGACCAGGCTGCTTTGACTGCATTCACCTGCACGATGAGACGCTCAGGGACTCTTAGTAATGCAGCGGTTCTCTGACGGCCGACACACAGCCATACACTTAAAGGCAACACATTCAACCATATTCATACAACAGGATCCTGAAGATGATGCAGATCCTGTTTCTGTCCTTTATATTTAAGTTTGGATTTTAAAGTTTTATTTGAGCTGTTTTTTGACCTGAAGTTCTCTAGAACTTTTTGGAGAAGGAACTATGTTGTTCGTCCAATGAGTACTTTGGTCACAGTTCTTCAAGTACAGTGAAGATTATGGAAATTAGAGCACGTTATGTACACCGGGGCTGCTTCCATTATGTTTGTTTTTTTTTTTCACCACTTTGCATTAAGAGTAATCCTGAGTTCCAAAAAATGATTCAAAGTCAATTTGATGGGTCCTGGGTTCTTGGTGCAAAATGAAGGAAAGTTCCTTTATCATTAACTTTCTAATGCTGCGTTCACAGACCTCGGAAGTCTAATTTTTCCCAGTTGGAGGTTCCAACTTCCAACCTCAAACTGTTTCAGCCAAATGTAATCAAAAAAGCATAGCTGAACACCAATAAATACTGTAAAATTAATTAAACTTCGTAATAAATGCTAACTAAAGTAAAGTTAGATTACAGGACTGTTTGGTTGTGTTGTTTTACAGTGATATTAATCACAGTGGGTATTAAACTTTGTGCAGAGAAGTAATATTCTGAAATTATTTACACTTACGTATCAGTGGCAAACAGTTATTATGCAAAATAGGTTGTTACCATGGTGATATATTCTGACCTTTTTCTTTCAATTTCACGCAAGGAAAAATACTTTGTCTTTTAGCTGATCATTTACATTCACAAAGCTCGCTTCCATGGCGCCACCATGTTCAGTGACGTCATACTCAGTAAGTCAGTAGATAATTTTGGCCCGAGTTTCCCAGCCGGTGCGCCGACTTCAAATGCCGTTCCAACGCATTTTTTCGTGTAAGAAGTCGGAAAAATCTGAGTTCCGAGGTCTGTCGAACGCAGCATATGACCTGAAGCGTAGTTTGAGTTCTGTCACTGATTAATGCAAACCTTGATAAAAACTGTTTTCTTTAACTTTTAGTGGGATGTATGGATGTATGGGCAACATAAACTTTCAGTGTTTCCACTATTTGCTAACATTCCTTTTTGTTATCTCCTTCATGTTCAGGCTCGGCCAATGGCAACAGGTACTGCTGCTCCAAGATTTTTGTGAACCACCGCTGTTTCTCGGGACCCTACCTCAACAAAGGCCGCATCGCTGAGCTGCCGCAGGCCGTCGGACCTGGGAAATGCACGCTAGTCCTCAAAGAGGTGGGCTGCTGACAAAAACATGGAAGGGAAAAGAAGGAAAGCAGCAGGTTTAATCAGAGGAAGGGTTGGCAGAAGGAAGGAGGAGGTGAAAGATGGAGGGAAGACAGCGATGTCTTGTTAACCTCCTGCAGTTTTCCTGCAGCGCCTTCATGTAAATGTGAGGAGCTGTCAATCAAGCGTGTTTACATGTACACGCCGTCACTCAGCACAACATCCTCTAAATCTCTCTGGAGATTGTCTATGCATGTGCTTAGTCTGCGTGTGTGTGTGTGTGTGTGTGTGTGTGTGTGTGTGTGCACTCTTTCACTCCTCAGTTTGGGAGTGCATACAAAATAGTGCAAAATAAAGGAAAGTTCGTTGTTGCTAAAGTCACGTTAGCTGTAGGCTCCTCGGCGGATAGGTATGATCTTAAAATGATGATGTTCTTTTGGTTTTGTGTATTTATACCGCAAAAAAATTCCTTTTACAAACAAAATAAAAAATTCTGTAATCTAATGAGATTTACTTGTATCTGGTAAAAAAAAAAAAAAAAAAAAAAAAATCTACCAATGCGGTAAGCAAAGATTACTTAACATTTCTGGGTTAAAAATCAATTACAAGAAAAACTACCTGACCTTAAAACTGGTATTTTAAAGAACTTAAGTCTGTTTGGCTTCATATAGACAATTATAGATAAACATGCTTTAAACTCGATTATTTACTTTTAAAGGACCATACCACCTATTTTTCATGTTTGAGCCTAATATATTCAATTTCCATACATGTAATGTTACTGACAGTCATTTCCCAAAGCATACTACTGGTACGGTGTATTAAAAATGTTTTTCCTACCTTCCAGACCTCCATTGGTTTCAGTTCATTCTGCTATTAAAATCAACTTGTTGATACTGTAAACGTTCTTGGGATAGGTAATCCATCATCACCAACAAGACGTGTATTCAGGTTTTTTTTAGAAGTTATGTAATTTTAGCGTTTAAGCGTAATAAAAAGTGTGAAGTGAATGTATGCCTCCACTGGGGAATATAGTCCCAAAAGAAGATCTGTGTTTATGGAAAAATTTCAAGGACCATGACTTCATAAGGCTGTGTAACTATTAGCAGGAGAAACATGGATTTTTAAGGTGGGTGTATCGCTTAAATATCTGATTTTGAAAGATTAAGAGATTTAGCAAAATATCAGGAAAGCTGAAATACGGTTTTATCCTTTGGGAAATGATTGTCAGTAACATAACATGTATGAACATTGAATATATTAGGCTCAAACATGCAAAATGGCCGGTATGGTCCTTTAAATTCAGCTCGGTTTAGTCTTTGACGTCTTAAAAAGAAGGCTACAGATTTTTGCTTGTGAAAATCTTTCTACTTCTGCCAAGACAACACATCATTTGAAAATGGATCAATACAGTCGTGTTGAATTTTCTCAGATTAAGTGTCATTTTCTTGATTGTTTTTCTAGTTGATAAGAAAAACAAAACCAAAGATTGAATTATCTTAAAACCAAACTTTGAGATGTTCTTCTTCTTCCTGTTTTTGCAATGTTGTGTTGTTCTTCGTGAAGCAGAGGTTTATTTTTTTTTATTTAATCTCTGGTTTTTTTGCCTCCAGCTGCTCACCATGCTGATCAACGCTGCCTACAAGCCTGGACGAGTCCTGAAGGAGCTGCAGGAGGTGCAGGATCAGAGCTGGGACTGCCATGAGGAGGTCCTCAAAGCAAAGTGAGGAGACACGAAATGTTAACGTGTAATGGACTAAACAATAAGCAGGATTTAGGCTGAATCTATTTATTAAGGACCATGCCGGTGAGTTTACATGATTGAGCCCAATAAATATCCACATACATGTTACATCACTGACAACCACTTTTTTAAAACATAAAACTGTATTTTAGTTTTTCTGTTAGTTTGCAAAATCCCCTTGTAGTTCCACTTGAAATGTTCATGTGATACACGTGCCATAAAATTCTTGCTAACGCCTTTGCTCGATTGTAGAAGGCACTGTCATTTTTTAATTTCTTTATAAAAGCCATCTTTTCCTGGGAATTCCCAGGAGAAGATGGCTTTTACTGAGAAATTTAAGTTTTAAATTTTAAATTTGAATTTTAAATTTACCAACAGAGAAATTATTTTCTTCCTTGTAACTCCATGTTGGATCGGTTAATAAAACAAATTTAACAGATGCCTATTTGCTGTGATGGATGATTTATCTCAACACGTTTTAAGTCTCTACAAGCTGATTTTTATAACCTACTGGAATGAACTGACACCAATGGCAGTCTGGAGGGTAGGAAAAACAATTCTAATATTTACTGCTCCTGCTCCAGTAGTATGTTTTGGAAAGCAGCTGGTGGTAATGTAGTGTATATGCAGGTTGTATTTATTGGGCTCATCCATGCAAAATTATACATCCCTGCTCCTTTAGCAGGGATGTATAATTCTACAGTTAATAAAGTCTGCAAAGCGCTCATGCAGCTTATTTAGAATAAAAATAACCAAAGAGGAAAAAAATGAGTGAGGGCAGAAGAAAGAAATGAACAGATTTCTTTGTAAAAACTGGTATTTTTCAGTGAAATTTGGTAAAAACAGAGGAAAGCCCGAGCAGGAACACTCAGGCTGGCTGCACGTTCAGAAACTGTATCAGGTTCAGGTCGGTTTGTCCTTGATTCCTGCCGGCAGATCAGCTCGTCTTTCCTAACCTGAGACATTTACATGGCAAATTGCAAAACTGACCCTGGATCAGCATCGTGTCGGATCACCTTCATCCCCGAGATGATCTGAATTCACGGCAGCTCTCCTAAAACAGCCCATTTCACGTCATTATTGCAAAGGCAATCACCATTCATCGTGGAGTACTTTGATGGATTATAGATAGATTAATTATCCATTGTTCTCATAAATAAAAGTGTAATCACTGTCTGGCCTCTGGCTGACAATGTGACTCCATCCCTCCTTCTCTTCTCTCTTTTCCTTTTTTTAATGGAAGAAGTCCTCACATCCTTTACTTAGTCAGTAGAAGTATTAATACAAGTCCTGCATTCAAAGTTCTACTAAAGTAAAACTGAATACTATGAGTAAAATGCACAAAAGCGTCCAAAGTAAAAACACTCAGAGTGTTAAATTATTGATGCATCAGCAAGTATCTGCTACATGTCAGTCTATCGGTAACAGAATTCCCCCAAATATAAGATGCCAAGTTTCCAAACTATCCAATTATGGGGAGTTGGAATGAAATAATAAAGGAAGTAATAAAATCCACAAAACTGGAGAAAGAGTTTCACTATAAACTTTTTGTTGTATTTTGGAAAATGGTAAGCAGTGATGTAACGTCTATGCGGGTTGTATTTATTGGGCTAAAACATGCATAATCACCGGTATGGTCCTTAGACAGTGTGTTTTATGAATCGATTCCCCGACATGTACATAAGGAAATACCGTAGTAACGCATCTTTCAAGGCAAATGCTAAAAGATGGCGGTAACAGGCGTTTATGAACGAGGGAATATGATATTTCCCCGACACATTTAATCTGGTGGTGTGTTTTATGAATTCATCCTAATTTCTTATAAGTATTGCAGTACTTAGTAAAAAATACAGCAGTTGTCTTTTAAATTAGAAGTATAAAGTAGGAAAAAAATGGAAATGGAATCACTGTACGAGTTTACATTCCGCTCTGTTTTTCAGATATAAAGGGAAAACGTATCGCTCCACTATCCGGATAGTCCGGCTTGCAGACCAGATCCCAGACTTCTGCCGTAAGGTGTGTGTGAAGCTGCAGTGCTGCCCGAACCTCTTCAGCCCCGTCCTGGTGATCGACAAGTGTCCCGAAAACTGCTTTGTGCAGACGAAAACCAAATACAGTGAGTGTGTGTTTGTCTGTCTCAATTATACGCATCACTTCCTGTTCCACAGTTCAGGAAAACACAAATGGAAACCTGTGAGTGTGTAATTGGCTTTGATGAGTAACTGAGTTTTGTTTTGGGAGCGTTGCTTTTTAACATCTGCTACGCGTCCGCAGCTTATTACTACGGGAAGAAGAGGAAGCTGTCCAAGCCGGCGGGAGGAGAAGATTCCGCAGAGGGCGAGCTGGCCAAGCCGACGCGCCGCAGGAAGAAGAGGAAAGCCATTTTTGTGCAGAAGAAGCGGCGCTCCTCTGTTGTGGACTACACACCGGCTGGCTCGCCACAGGTTAGACGACACGTCTTAAAGCCGTTTTTTACCCTTTTTATCTTTTTTCTGCCTGATTTAGGATGACAAAATCCAGTTTGGAAAAAGCTGGACATTTCTGTCAAGCCTGTAAACAACAAAAATAATTTAAACAGGAAGTGTGAAGTAAACACAAGTGCTGTCGAATTATGTAGAATATATTTTATTATATATATATTTTATTATATACTTTTACAATATAATACAAACCAAACAGATCACATGACAAAAAAAAAATCATGTGATGTCATGTGATCTGTTGTAGAAATATATAATAAAATGTCTTTTGTAATATATATATTTTTGTAGAAGATATTTTAATTTTATTTTTTAAAATTTTCTTAAATTAGGTTTTTTTTAGATTTTTTTTGTGTATTGTACAAAAATCTTTCATTTTCTAATTTCTCCACAAAGTTTTAAATACTTATTTCTAGATACTAGAAGAATCTCAACATTTCTTTCTATCCTGACAAGTTTTGTCCTTTTTTAAATTTGGGTTCTAAGAAAAATTCCTGAAAATCAAAGAAAATCTCTTAAAAAAAAAAAAAAAAAAAAAAAAACAGAGGAAAAAAATTATGGAAATAAAAAAAGTCAGACTTTTTCATAATGATTGGCTCCAGAAAATAAAATAAGGGAGAAATAATTCCAGAAACTTCTTCCCCCTTTAGATTGTCACATGATTCATTCCAGGTTTACAGGCTTGGCAGAAACATTAAATGAACCTTGAGACTTGAATTTATTACTCTGATGTTCAGGAATACATGGAAGGAGACTGAGGTCAGAGGTCAAACCACCAAAACAACACAGATGCATGTCTCCTGTCTGTGACTCACCTCCTCTCCTCCTCCTCCAGGACAGCGATGAAGGAGAGGAGGATGAGGAGATGGATCTGCAGTCGGGCAGCGAGGGAGGCACCAGCTCGGAGCTGCGTGACGACCACGCAGACGCTTCTTTAGCGGAGGTGACCAGCAGCCGTCCACGCCGTGCCGTAACGCTGCGCAGGGCAGCCGGTGCCAGCATCGCCACAGGCAGCCAAGAGGCCCCCGAGGGCCGCCGGAGGTCCACGCGGTCCCTGTCCACCTACAACCAGAACAATAGCAAGTACCAGCCGCCCAAAGGACAGGACTTGCAGGTGAGACCGATAATTTAATTTAGGAACGGAAGGCCTACTGCCTTAATTTAATTTTCATTTTCTTTCCTAAAGGCTATCTTACTTTGTTCTGTTGGTTTACAGAATACACTTAAATAAAAATCTATATAAAATATATAAAAGTTATCTTATTGATTGTAGTAATCCAAAAATAATGGAAAGTAATCAAGTTGCATTACTTTAATACTGGAGTAGTTGGATTACATTACTGATTAAATTTTTTAGCAGATAATTAGTAACTGTACCAGATTACATGTTTAAACTAACTCTGTGTCAGGTGGAGGAAGAGGAGGGTCAGCTGGTTCTGGACAGGAACCCTTTGGAGTGGAGCGTAGACGAAGTTGTCCAGTTCATCAACTCCACTGACTGTGCGTCGCTGGCGAGCATCTTCCAGGAACAGGTAAACACACTCACCTGATCAGACATAACGCCCAAACGTTTGTCTTCAAGCTAGTTTTGCACTTTGCACTATGTGGTGAGCAGTAGAGGAAATTTTTTTTTTTAAATCAGATCTCTCATTTGCTGCCATTTAAATGACAGCACCACCCATTTTGCATGTTTGAGCCTAATATATTCAGTTTTCATACATGTTACGTTATGACAATCATTTCCCAAAGGATAAAACCATATTTCAGCTTTCCTGATATTTTGCAAAATCTCTTAATCTTTCAAAATCACATATCCAAGTGATACACCCACCTTAAAAATCCATGTTTCTCCTGCTAATAGTTACACAGCTTTATGAAGTCATGGTCCTTTAAATTTTTCCATAAACACAGGTCTTCTTTTGGGACTATATTCCCTGGTGGAGGCATACATTCACTCCACGCTTTTTATTGAGCTTAAATGCTAAAATTACGTAACTTCTAAAAAAACCTGAATACACGTCTTGTTGGTGATGATGGATTACCTATCCCAAGAACGTTTCAAGTATCAGCAAGTTGATTTTAATAGCAGAATGAACTGAAACCAATGGAGGTCTGGAAGGTAGGAAAAACATTTTTAATTCACCGTTCTAGTAGTATGCTTTGGGAAATGATTGTCAGTAACGTAACGTGTATGAAAACTGAATATATTAGGCTCAAACATGCAAAACAGATGGTATGGTCCTTTAATCCTTATTGATTAGAGACTAGCACCTGTTTTCATTTCGATATTTGGAGCATGAAAATTATCAAATAAAATAAAATTATCAGCTAAAAAAAAACGTAATCGTCAGCCGAGAAACAATACGAGCTTCCGAAACTTCCTGTTTTGTTCCTTTTTCCCGATGGTTTGGTGTGTCTGCAGGACATTGACGGTCAGGCTCTGCTGCTGCTGACTCTGCCCACAGTGCAGGAGTGTATGGATCTAAAACTCGGTCCCGCCATCAAACTCTGCCACCAGATAGAGCGAGTCAAGATCGCCTTTTATAAACAATATGCCAACTGACCCGACCCACCCAAACACCATTTTACCAAAATATCACTGACCGCCCGGAAATGCTGGATTAGCTTCCTCCTGGTGGAAAATGTTTGGACTACTTTGGATTACTTTTGCAGTTTTGGAATATGGATGTATAGCGGATTTTGTTTTTTGCAGAATAAGAAGGGATATTTTTTCGGAGTTGTTGCATTGGTAAATTACGGGACGTTGGAGTGAATTACGGAGGAATTTTCACAGGATTTTGAAGGATTAATTTCTGGGATGCTTGTTGGCATGGAGACGAGATGCAATAACTCAAACTGACTTGGATCTGCTGATGCAGCAGAAAAAAAACACGCAAAGTCGTGTTTTACCGATCTGTGAAAACGTTATTTTGAGACACCGAGGACTCGTTTCAGAAGAAATTTAGGTTTATTTCTTACTTTGTATTTTCCATTTTATTTGTAATAAAGAAGCATTATAGCGTTTAAGTTATCAACAGGCAACACTTGAAACATTTTTCCCGTTTTTGTGTAACATAATTGGTTTTGATCAAATATAATGAAAAATTATTTAACAAACCAGGAAGTAATATATTTGGAATATTTATTGTTATCCTAATTTATGTGGAAAATCTATTTGGATGTAAGAAAAGAATAACAGATATATATCTTCATGTTTTCCCTGAAACAAACCCTGAAGGATATTTAATTTATTTCACAAACAAAAAAAAAAATCATGACCTGATTTTACTTACATTCAACTTTCTGTTTATGGAGGGAAAAAGTCAGAAAACAACGCCGTCATTCTTTCAATCACATGATCAATCATGTTTCAATATATTTTGTGTCCATCTATGCAAACGTGTGGCAGATATTTTTGATAAGTAAGAAAATAAATTTCTACTGATTTGTATGCTTTTTTTCTCTACTTTCTCACACATCAAACCGTTTTTCCTGTTGCTATGACGACTATTACTACTGTTACCACAATGACTAATAATAGTACAATATTGTGAACGCCTCTAACAGAATTATTGATTATTACAGCAAAATTCTCTTGTTACTTAAACAATGATGTCAATAACAGACACAAAGAGTTCAGCAAAAATACTCATATTAATACTCAAAAGTACTCTTATTAAAATACAAGAAATAATGATAATATTAAAAATACAATCTCTTTGCTGATTACAAGTTTCATGGTCATAATTATGTGTAATTAATGACTTATTTATTGTTTGGAAGTCAAAAATAACTTTGCTATCCTGAAATATTTAATGAGTAAAACTTTACCAAAGTCTGTAGTGCAAAATGTTAAAATTCAAAGGGTTCATTTAAGACATAAACCATCATCTTTATCATCTTTTTCTGAGGAATAATTAATTGGTTAATCATTAATACTGGAAGTATTAATGAAAAATAAATATCAAATATTTTGAGATATTTGCTGGCCCCTAATTTAAAGTTACATCTATTAAAGGGGACATATTACTTTCTCATTTTCTGTGCTTTAATGTGGAAATCATCCACCTTGCTGCAGCACCTCTGTTCACACTGAGTGGAAAAAAAAATTGTACTGTCTCTTTAAAGGACCATACCGGTGATTTTGCATGTTTAAACCCAACTTGTCAGTGCCCATTGAAAATGTTCCTATTGGGACCGGGAACAGGACTTTATGGTGTGTGCCGCAGCCTGCCATGACTGGCCGTGGAGCAGAGCGTATGGCGCCACACCTGGAGCGTATCCTGCTGCGTGGACTACTTTTTACCAGCACAGCTCAATTTGAGAACCTCTCATCCAAACAGCTTCACACGTGACGCTGCATATCCTTGAGTCCTGATCAATAAACCTGCTGAATATCAGCTTCATACATGACGGGTTCTAGAGATGTTTATAGTTGGATAAATACGACCCACATACACGCTTCATTACTGCAGTAAACATAAAACTGTATTTTAGTTTTCTTTAAAATCTTTCAAAATCAAATGTTCAGAAAATTTAATGTTTCACCTGCTAACATGTCTGACTGTAGAAGGCACAGTCGTTTTTAATTTCTCTGTAAAAGCCGTATTCTCCTGGGACTATATTTCCTGGCGGAGGCATACATTGTCTTCCTTGCAGTTCTGCCTTGGAACGGTTAGATAAAATAACTTTGACAAAAAAAATATAATAGATGTTTGGTCTCTGATGGATTATTTATCACAAGCACATTTGTTGATTCTTCCAGTGTAATGGAACGAAACCAATGGCAGTCTGGAAGGCAGGAAAAACAATTCTAAGCTTACTGCTCCAGTTGGGAATCAGTACATAACGTGTATGGCAAATTGTGTATATTGGGCTCAAACATGCAAAACTACCGGTATGGTCCTTTAAACCTCCAGATATGTGATAACAGAAATATTAGTGATTTCACAAAGTGTTGGAAGTGTTTTTGATGAAATAAAAAGAAGTGACCTCCTGCGTCATGATGAAGACGTCTCATGGAGACACGTAATTGGAAGCTGATGGCGTGTTTTTCACGCATGCAGCACACGTGATCTGATTCATTTACACACTTCTCCGTATGACATCGTCCAATAGAAATTCATCTCATCCTGAGTGTGTTCAGCACCTCTCTCTCTCTCTCTCTCTCTCTCTCTNTCTCTCTCTCTCTCTCTCATGCACACACACACACACACACACGTTTCCCTAACTCAGACACTTTTGTATTGAGTCACTCTAAAAAACCCTTACTGTTGCCTGGCAACCTGTTATCAAACGTCCGCTTTGCATGATTTTCCTGCTGTTGTGTGTGAATACAAACGAAGTCCTGACGGCAGAGCAGTGAACAGACATGTAAAGGAGCCGTGCACGAGAGCAGACACGGCCACACCGCTCACTTTGCTTTTTAACTATTAAGCACGATGACAGACGTAACAGATTATAAATATCTCATCAGGAATCTGTCGTGTTTGATTTGATGGAGCTTCATCTTCCTCTTTATTTTGGTTCATTTTAAATTACTACCTCCTCCAAGTAAGGAAATCATATTTAAAAAGACCATACCGGTCATTTTGCATGTTTGAGCCTAATATATTCCATTTTCATACACGTTACATTGCTGACAATCATTTCCCAAAGGATAAAACCGTATTTCAGCTTTCCTGATATTTTGCTAAATCTCTTAATCTTTCAAAATCAAATATTCAAGTGATACACCCACCTTAAAAATCCATGTTTCTCCTGCTAATAGTTACGCAGCCTTATGAAGTCACGGTCCTTTAAATTTTTCCATAAACGCAGATCTTCTTTTGAGACTATATTCCCCGGTGGAGGCATACATTAACTCCACACTTTTTATTACGCTTAAACGCTAAAATTATATAACTTCTAAAAAAAACCTGAATACACGTCTTGTTGGTGATGATGGATTACCTATCCCAAGAACGTTTACAGTATCAACAAGTTGATTTTAATAGCAGAATGAACTGAAACCAATGGAGGTCTGGAAGGTAGGAAAAACATTTTCAATTCACCGTACCAGTAGTATGCTTTGGGAAATGATTGTCAGTAACATTATCTGTATGAAAATTGAATATATTAGGCTCAAACATGCAAAATGGNGGAAATGATTGTCAGTAACATTATCTGTATGAAAATTGAATATATTAGGCTCAAACATGCAAAATGGGTGGTATAGTCCTTTAACTTGTGCCTCTTTGTTTGTTTGTTGTTAGCAGGATTACACATGAGGGTGGAGTATGGCCCCAGGAATAATCCGTTAAATTTTTGGGACCATTCCTTATCCAGAGGGTGGACACGGGAATTTTGTAAATGATTTATGAACTTGGTGAATTTGGGTCGTTTTGTCCAAATTTTCTCAATTTCTTTTGAACTAAAACACTAATATCTATTTAAAAAAACAGAAAACAGGCAAGTTTATCCCATGATAGAATGTCAACCTGTCATATTGAATCAAACAAACAGCAAACGATGTTTAGTAATATATTAACATTTTATTCATAATTCAGCATTATTGCACGTCCGCTTACCTCTGCCAAGGATTTTGTGGGATAAAAATTTCTTCTGAATCACCTTTAAAATTTAATTACTTCTTCATTTTGACATTATCTATCTGACACCAAATTTCATCCACATAAGTGGTCGATGTTTGGAGAAATCATAGAAACGCCCATTTCTGCTGCAGGAATCGTCTCAGCAGAAGAAACGCATCAGAATAGATTTTGTATTTCCTTGAAGTGGAAACGCTCTCTCGCTGTTGTTTCTGCTCTCCACCCACATAAACCCTCAGCTGAATGGAACACACACACACACACACACACTCCTCTGTAGGCTGTCAAAAATAATTGTGAAAACAGAGGAAATCACAAAGTGAAGATGAAGGGGCTGAAACGGGTCAAAAGAAAACACAAACCATCACATTTAACTGAAGAGAATCTGGACTTTTACTTTGAAATTACAAAGGGAATTAAAGTAGAAGTGCTGCAGAGTCGTCAGGAAATGTTGGATGAAATGTACAAAAACATCCTTTACATGGTAGGAAGTTAAATTTTGGATTTTGAAAATCTGGACATTTCTGCCAATTCTACCACCTATCCGCTTGTTTCTAGATAATTTTTGATTTGAGAAAGAAAATCAATTTTTTTTTTTAAATATTTCTTAAAAATATTTTAAAAAAATCTTTAAAGGACCAAAGAAAGCTGAAATACGGTTTTATCCTTTGGGAAATGATTGTCAGTAACGTAACATGTATGAAAACTGAATATATCAGGCTCAAACATGCAAAATGGTAGTATGGTCCTTTAAGGAAAAATGTTTGGTTGTAGAAAATTTGAAAAAAGAAAAAAAGATTCCAGAAGATAGATTCTAGAAAACTTTTGACCTGATCTGTCATGTTATCCATTTTTGTGCTCTATATATATTAAAAAAAAAAGTCTTATTTGTTTATAGGTTTGGTAAAATCTTTATGTCAAAATTTGATGCTGTTTTTAGTTGGAAAATAGACAAAGTCAGTGAAAAGTAAAATTAACTCCAGGTTCAAGCTGAGAAAACATTGGTACTGTACAATTTTGCTGAATTTTCTTTGATGCCAAAGTGCAGAATAAGACACCGTTCAGCAGGATTCACTTCCTGTTTGTTCTTTAATATTTAACCACGATTACAGCAGCTTTGTCTGAATTCAAGGCAGGATCCTCCAGCGTCTGACCCTTCAGGCTCAAAAAAACCTGTTCAAACCGGCACGTCTCCATCAATCAATCAATAACAACACGCTGAAATCAATCACTGCTGATAAAGAATCCTAAAAAATATGAAATCCTGCAAACAAACTGTAAAATATGACAAGGACTAAAAAAAAAAAAAATNAAAAAAAAAAAAAATGTTCTTAAACCTTCAGTATGCAGAACAAACAAGATGAAATGCAATTTACACTCAAAATCCTCTGAGTGTGTGACAGGCACAGCTGGGCCAAGGTAATCTGTGTGTGTGTGTGTGTGGATGTGGGGGAAGGTGTATGGTTAACCATACACTGAGCTGTTCCATACACACACACACACCACTTGCATTGCACTGGAAATCTAGGTCACAGGAGCACACACACACACGCGCGCGTGGCATTTAAAGGCTCGACAGAGAGACAGAGAACAATCAGACGTGAGGAAGACGAGACTTAACATGACTCTGAACGACTTCATCAATCAATAAACCAATAAAAGAAAACATTTTTACTTTTCTACTTTTAACAATAATCAGTTTGTGCTTTTACTTTTGTGATTTTTTTCTTCCTTTGTTTCAGCTCGTTTCCCCTCAACCTGCTTTCTTTTGCTTCAACTGCTATTGATTTCCCACATTTCCCAGAATGCCTTTCTGCACTGCAAGCCAAAAAATGTGTGAACTTCAGTGGTTGGTGGTTAGAAACATCGGCTGAAGCAGCAGAGACGAGTTTTTCCAGTCCAGGAAGACAAACGTAGCGATGTTATGCTAGTTAAAGGCTGCTGTGATTCAGACTTCATGATTGATTCAAGTAAAAAGCAGCTGCTGATGTCACAGATAAAGTCAGAAAGTGTGTGAAGTTTCATGCTGTTTCAGGATGTTTTCATTAAAAAAAAAAAAAAAAATTTAAACATGTGAAAAACAGAAAAATCTGACGATGTTAATCGTCTTTTTTAATTTCTGATGCACAGTTTAATTTTTCTCGTCTTTCTATTACAGGAAGTCAGGAAAATTCTGCTCCTTAAAATCTAGAAAAGTACAACATAATGTATTCAAAAACTATTATAGATTCTAGAACAGTTCTCCACACTTGAGCGTCGAACAAACAAACAAAAAAAGATGAGCTTCATAAATATGTAATCGACCTGCTCAGACCTCCAAAATGTCTTTTTCATCAATTTAAAGGTGCCAAGTATCGTGCATTTGTTCAGAGCGTTGATCCTATCGTGTTTTGCAAGATATGCCTTTAAAGGACCAAACCGTCCATTTTACATGTTTAAGCCTAATATGTTCAGTTTTAATACACGTAACGTTACTGACAATCATTTCCCAAAGCATACAACTGGAACAGTGAATTAAAAATGTTTTTCCTACCTTCCAGACCTCCACTGGTTTCAGTTCATTCTGCTATTAAAATCAACTTGTTGATACTGTAAACGTTCTAGGGATAGGTAATCCATCATCACCAACAAGACGTGTATTCAGGTTTTTTTAGAAGTTATGTAATTTTAG
>VXCM01002802.1:0-26589 GCA_014773175.1 Lucifuga dentata | reverse complement strand
AATATAGTCCCAAAAGTAGACCTGTGTTTATGGAAAAATTTAAAGGACCGTGACTTCATAAGGCTGCGTAAATATTAGCGGGAGAAACATGGATTTTTAAGGTGGGTGTATCACTTGAATATTTGATTTTGAAAGATGAAGAGATTTTGCAAAATATCAGGAAAGCTGAAATACGGTTTTATCCTTTGGGAAATGATTGTCAGTAACATAACACGTATGAAAATTGAATTTTTTAGTCTCCAACATACAAAATAGCCAGTATGGTCCTTTAACCTGACTTTCTTTCTGTCGAAGTGTACCAACAGATTCGTGTTCCTCTGCATCAACAGATCCCAATCTGGATCCAGCGAGCCGCACCTCATAAATTATGCGCTCCCTGAGCTTTTGATAAGCTAATAGACGTCTGAGTGGAGGCAAATTGATGCTGCGCTCGTGTGATTCAGTCAGCGAGACATGATTCACTATTGATTAATGTTTAGCGTGCGCTGAGCGGTCCCTATCTCAAACATCACACCTCTGTTTATACGACAGAGTAGTTTCCTCTCCATTGTTCATTATTCATTAGTCATTTGGGCCGCCGGTGGGACTCCCTCCCATCTGCTATGCAGCCATTTCCATATGCTCAGCCGGCCGAGCGAGGCGAGAGAGAGAGAGAGAGATGCTCCCTTCATCTGTTTTTCAAAAGGTAATGCATTCACTGATGGTGTCGTTGAGGGAATGGATGAAATGATAAAAATGGAAATAAATTGGTCCTTAGACAAACAGCAGAGCTCTGGTGGGAGAAATGAGTGGGAGTGAGTGAGGTTCTTTTTTTTTTTNTTTTTTTTTTTTTTTTTTTTTTTTAGTGCCGTGGGTGGGCAGCCAAGGAGGAGAATAAGACAAAGTGTGTAATTAGGAGTTGGCCGAATATCCTGCCCACATGGAAATTCACTCTGAATAATTTTACATAGAAGAAAGCTTTCAGAAGTTTTTTTATTTTACCTGAATTTCCTGACAGCTGAGTCTGAGTTCACGTCTGACTCACTTTTATCATTTATTAACACATTTTACAACTTAAATTAAAAAAAATCCCTGAAGGCACTGAAATTAGAAGTATACTAAAAGTGAACTTTAAATTTTACTTAAAGGACCTTATCGGTGGTTTTGCATGTTTGAGCCCAATACACTACAGGCCAGATGTTTGAGCCCCCCCAGATAATTAAAAAAAAAAAAAAAAAAANAAAAAAAAAAAAAAAAAAAATCATAAATTCACTGTTGGTTTTACAATTTATTGCACAGGAAATGACAAAAATACACAAAATAAATGTAACTAATTGGTTTTCGGAAGAATTAAAAACAGTAAAACACTTTTCTCCTGGGACTATATTCCCTGGCGGAGACATACATTTTCTTCTGTGTAGCTCAGAAGAAATGTATTTGTGTTAAAGTATTTATTGAATTTGTGATGAAATATTAAAATTACATTACTTTGGCAAAACATTTTACTGTATATACTGGAGTATAAGCCGAGTTTTTATTACCAAATTTCACAAAGCAAATCGGGGGTCGGCTTATACATGAGAAATTCAGATTTGATCCCAGAGAAGGAAATTTTCAGAGGGAGAAATACTACCCATTACCACTACCATGGAAAATAGTTTAAATTATACCTTAGAATGAGATATTTCCTGACTAAACATCTTATCAGCACATTTTACAGCCAGTAAGCTGTGCTGTGATTGGTCAGTTACGGTAATCAGCTGCTGACATAAATATCATGTTTACCGGTACGTGGATTATTTTCAGAAAATCACAGGAATACTATGACAATATACAAAAAACAGGTAATTTGCTAAACAAATAAATTGATGGAACGACATCAGGGTTTATACGGTAACAGACATTTGGTTCTCTGTGATGGATTATTTATCTCAAAGCACATTTAAAGCCTCCACATGTAGATTTTTTATAGCGTACTGCAATGAACTGAAATCAATAGCAGTCTGGAAGGTAGGAAAAACAGTTCTAATATTTACTGCTTCAGTAGCTCTAAAAGAACAATTTTTAAAAAAAATCATCTTTGCTCACTTCTTGAAGTGTCAGGCTCAGAACTTATCAGTCAGCCTTTGTTAAACTGAACTGAAAGCAGATTATTTTCTCATCTCAAACATCTCTTTAACTCTGTTTCCCAAATCAAATCCTGTGTTTTCCTCTGCAGCTCTGAGGCGTTTCTGCTCATTTCCGTCTTCAGGCTTTAAGCTTCGGCCTGCATGTCGGTGAAATCTGATATATTTGGGCTGAAGCTTCCAGCAGCCACAACATTATGCTGATTTCCAGCATCTGTAAATTTGATATATTCATCAAAAAATCCAATAAGTGCCAGAGTTTTAATGCTCTTGCAGAATTTGAGAATTCCCATAATAATGGAAAAGCTCCCTGAAACACAACGGAGAAGAAATTGATTCTCATTCTGCTGGACGCCGTGTCGGGCTGCTGGTCAGGACAGTTTCTCCATTTTTTTTTTTTTTTTGACATAATTTGTAAAAATATTAACTCATTCAGCAGTTCAGACACTCCACAGGTTTAAACACCTGAGGCAACGTGAGTGGATTATCAGAGACATAATCTCATGTTGTCCTGTCACGCTGAGTGGCACTGTTAAAGCAGCTTAGAGTGTGTGTGTGTGTGTGTGTGTGTGTGTGTGTGTGTATGGGGAGGGTCCAGTAATGTGAGCCCGGGTCTGCGTTGATGGTCTGGGGGGGCAATGATAACTCCACCCTCAGCACTCCTTTTCTGCGCTAAGTCAGGGAAATCCAAAACCTGACGACACGTTTGCACAAATCGCAGACAGACAGTAACTAAGTACATTTACTCAACTGCTGCATTTAAAAAAAAAAAAAACACCATACTGGTGGTTTTGCATGTTTGAGCCAACCATCTAACTATAAAGACAGAAATCTCTGTCTGTGGCACCAACATCTGTAGAACCTGTCATGTATGAAGCTGAATACACATCTTGTGTATTCAGCTGAAAAAAAAACCTGAATACACATCTTGTTGGTGATGATGGATTACCTATCCCAAAAACGTTTCAAGTATCAACAAGTTGATTTTAATAGCAGAATGAACTGAAACCAGTGGAGGTCTGGAAGGTAGGAAAAACATTTTTAATTCACTGTTCCAGTAGTATGCTTTGGGAAATGATTGTCAGTAACGTTACATGTATGAAAATTGAATATATTAGGCTCAAACATGAAAAATGGTGGTATAGTCCTTTAAGTAACTTTTTTTTTCTCAATCCAGATTTTTCTATATTTCCCAAATTATATAGAAGTAAAGGCAAATGGTTATTTATGTACATTGTACTTCTAGCTTTTACGTACTTTTACTAAAGTAGGATTTTACATACAGTACTGATAATCGAGTATTTTTCCCTTTTGATGTGAGTATTTTCACGCTCATTCGCTGACGCACGCTCTCTGCGTTTTAGTTTGACATTGTAATCTATCAAAGTTAGACCGGCTTTAAATAAAAAAGCTGTTAACCTCAAAAGAATTTAATTAGCACGTCTGTCCCTGGAGAGCTTTTAGCATCTAACCTCCAACTTTTCCCCATAAATTCCATTAGACAAATGATTATTTCCACACTTTGTGATGAATATATCACATTCACACACTCAGCCGTGAACGTGCGCACACACTCGGGCAGATTAAAACCAAAGATGACATTTTTACATCACACGGAAATATCCTACGTCTTTGTACACATTTAACCAAAAATAGTCAGACACATTTGGTATCTTTGGAAAATTTTGGATCTTAAAATTTTTTTAAAAATAATCTGCCTTGCCTTAAAGGACCATACCAGTGGTTTTTGCACGTTCGAGCCCAATATGTACAAACATTGTTATTTTCAAAGATTTTCAAAACATATGATGGAGCGGTAATATTAGAATTGTTTTTCCTACCTTCCAGACAGCCATTAGTTTGAGTTCATTCCAGATGCTGTTAAAATCAACTTGTAGAGACTTTAAATGTGGTTGGGATAAATAATCCATCACAGCAAACAATGTTTTGGAAAATGGTTGTCAATAAAGTGTACACGGACGGACAGTATTTATTGGGCTAAACCATATACAAAATCACCAGTATGGTCCTTTAAGGCTTTTGCTTTGTTATTGCATTGTATCTGCCCAGATGTTTAACACACATCTTTCCAGTTATCATGCTCTACTTGTTATTTTCTGCATCTGGCAGTTAAGTGATTCTTTGCTCTCTGGAAAATGTGTTGTGTTTCTGTGTGTGTGTGTGTGTGTGTGTGTGTGTGCATTAAAATGTTGTTTTTTTTCTGTTTAAGCTGACTCATTTCCTCTTCTATCTGTCTTTGTGCACCGTACAAACATGTCACACAAGTTATGCAGCAGCTCTCTGCACCGCAAGAGTGTGTGAATGTGTGTGTAAGGTAATCAGGTACGAAGTGCGTGTGCATGCGTGTGTGTGTTGTGTGTGTTTGTTTCTGTTTTAGTTTTGTTTGAGGATTTCATCTTTACTGTATAAAAACACTCAATAGGCTTGGTTGTTATAATAATCCATGTCCTGGTATGCAGAATGGATGTAAAATGTGTGTGTGTGTGTGTGTGTGGAGGATGGGAGGGGGGTTCTCTGTATTTCTGCAGCAGCNCTGGTATGCAGAATGGATGTAAAATGTGTGTGTGTGTGTGTGTGTGTGGAGGATGGGAGGGGGGTTCTCTGTATTTCTGCAGCAGCTGGTTGGCTGCTGGGCTGGTTTCCGTGGCAACGTGTGTAAAAAAAGAGTACAGGCTGCATCCCTCAGTCCCGTATCGATGCGCAGTACAAAAGAATAACGTTTATAATTACTCTCTCTCTGTCTCTCTCTCTTTCTCTCTCTCTCTCTCTCTCTCTCTCTCACACACACACACACACACACACACACANTCTCTCTCTCTCTCTCTCTCTCTCTCTCACACACACACACACACACACACACACAGAATTTAAAGTGCTTCTCTTGAAGGACGTCTAATTGAAAATGTCATATATTCATATAAGGGTTTTAATTAATAGACACCACGGAATTAAAGATTTTTCCAAATGCATTTTTAAAGATTAAAAAAAAGAAAGATTAATTTGGTTCATTTGGTTTCTCCATCAAACGGAATTTTTCAGAAATTGTAAATTGTAATCAGCTGATATCTATGATATCTATATAATTTATCATGTGGTTAAAACAAAAAAAAAAAAAAAAAAAAAAGTTTAGCATCGTTCTTGACCTGAAAAATCCACGTACTGATATTGTTTTTTTTGGATTTTTGTTTTTTTTTAATAAAATCTGATTTTTGCATCGTCACTCGGTGTTTTGTCTCCGTGGGTACTCGGGCGCCCCGCAGTGTGCACGCGTCATAAACCTAAAAAAACAAAAAGGCTCGTGAGGCCTCGCGTGCACTCAAGGAATCTTACTTCTAGCGCGAGACTGAACCGCGTCATTTAATCAGAGCGAGACAGGAAATGTGGAGAATTAGAATACAAAATAAAAGCGTGGATTGTGTGAAAGCAATTTTGGAGTGGATTCTCATTTCTACAATTTTATTCTATTCAAATTTGGCCTTTGTTTGTTCTTTTTTTTTTTTTTTTTTNTTTTTTTTTTTTTTTTTTTACATTCTAAAGAAGTTTTAACTCCTACTGTGGGTAAGACATAAATGTTTTGCCACCGCCAGACTTTTGTACATTGATTGAAAGATTAGAATCTCACCTTTCTGCCAGTGTCCTTAACTGAATTACAGGGTAATTTTTTTGCAGAAATGATTGGCAGATTATTGCCAGAGGGAAACAAAAGTTTCCTTATATTTCATAATTTTTCTTTTGTATCTCTCCATCTTTCTTTGCTTTCACTTTCCTTTCCCTCTTTCACTGACTGCTACTCATTACTTTTAAAAAATTAAAGGCCATTGCCTGTTCAATTAAGAATTTGAGTGTTCTCTCCTTTAAAGGACTGTAACATTTGTTTTGCATGTTTAAGACCAGTAAATACTATTTCTATACAAGCTATGTTACGGACAACTTCTCCCAAAGCATACTACTGGAGCAACAAAGGTTAGAATTGTTTTTCCCTACGTTCTAGACAGCTATTGGTTTCAGTTCTAGTATGCTATAAAAATCAACTTGTAAAAACTTGAAAGGTGTTTTAGATACATAATTGAACACAGCAAACATGATGTCTGTTTATTTAATCAATCCAACGCAGAGGTTCACGGAAGAAAATGTATGTCTCCGCCAGGGAACATAGACCCAGGAGAAGGTGATTTTTAGAGAAATTAAAAATGACCCTTGTATGTGTTAGCAGGGAAAACATTGAATTTTAAGGTGGGTGTTGAATTTTGAAAGATTTGGCAGAATAACAAAACTAAATACAATTTTATGTTGTGGAAAATAGTTTTAACTAATGCAATCTGTATGCTGATTGTATTTATTGAGCTCAAACATGCAAAACCACCGGTATAGTCCTTCAAACTAGTTTCTTTCGTTTCTGTAAGTTCAGCAATGCCACAAGCTTTCCCAAGCTACCAGGCTTATCCTTTTATTTTGAAACAGGCATACCGGAAGTCACGTTTCCGGTTTGGCGTACTTGACGGCTATGTTTTCGTTGTCAAAAAACATGGATATGGTCAGAAACATCCATCCTCTGATTTACTTTTACAGCATGGGACACTGCGGAAAACACATTAAACGCTGAGTAAAGACTTAATCTTTACTCAGGCGGAACCAGCTGTTTGTTTTGTTTATTTTTTTGTTGTTTTTTTTCCTGAGTAAACACATTTCCTTCTTCCGCGGAGGAAGCGCTGTTTTGTTGGTTATCGTGTTTTATCGTGTTTCAACATGGACATGTACGGATACAGCGGGATCGCCTTGGTGGGAAGAATTCTGGATAAAACCACGTTAGAAATCACAAATATGACAGATATTACCAAGGCCAGGCCGCACGGATGCGACAACGGAGCTCTGACCAACAGATTCGGCGTCCTGATCCAGGGACTGCTCGGCGTCATCGCCTTCAGCACGCTGATGTGTGAGTAAAAAAAATACCCGTTTCTGCTAAAATCTTTAAAAAAAAAAAAAATTACTGGCTTGTTTTTTATTTAAACTATGAGATAGGAAGCAGGAAAACACAAAGTATTAATCATTTACCCTTTTAAAAAGGGCTGCGACAGTCCACGTGGCGTTTTGTTGATGTTTGTGTTTGGAGAGCCTCCGCACCAAACTCCATTTAAATATCGATTTTAACATTACCTCCCTTTTTCACAAAATTCTGTATATATTAGAATAGTACTTTAAACCGTTAATAACCACATTGGAGTCTTTCTTTGCTTCGGCATACATGACGTGATGCAAGGATCCCTTATGTTAAAGAAATAGAGGCTTTTCTAATGATTTGCTCTTCGAAAACCATGGAGAAAGAAGAATATACCTTGAAATGCTCCTGCCCATGTAATTTACCATAACTAAATCATGTTTGATTACAGTTTATTCTTGTTGCACAGTAATGCCAGGCCTGCAAGCAACATACTGATTAAACATGAGTTTAGGATCTGAACTTTTATTGGCTGAGTCACTTTTAAAATGGATAAATAGCTGATCAATAAATAGCCAATCAATAAAGACTTTACTTGACGTGATAGGAATTAAATTAATTTTCTTTATGTCCAATCTCTGTCTGTCTGTTTGGTCACATCCATATATATTTTCATATTTTACAAACTTGTGTTCCTGCTTTTGATGAATCCAGGTTCTCAGTTGATAAAGTTTTAATTGCTAATTGTTTGTTAATTTGAGATCCTTTCAGCTTTGACAGTAAAAAGTATAAAATCCTTCATGGAAGTATGAATGTACCCAACCTGGACAAAGGCCATTGATGGCTAAATAACTTGTGACTGTGTGGCAGCTGACTTGGAGAATGTTGGGCATCTCAGCAGCCATAAAAGGACCAAACTGAGGTTTGTTGGTGCTTTGTCAAGAAGAATCTCTAAAAACTGAATCCATTGTCTCAAAATTTTAAACCTGTTATTGATACACAAGTGACCCAAACTATTCATTCATTAAATTATACAAAACAGTGAAAAGCAGCAAATACACCCATGTTTCTGCTTTGTAATTAGAAGTAAACCACATTATTATCTCTAAGGAGGTTATGTGATGCAGCATTTCTTCTTCAATGCTAAACGGCCCATTTCAGTTATATTTGTCATGGTGGCTCATTTTTTAAGAAAAACTTGTTTGTTTTTTTTATTGGGGATTTTGTTGGCCTTGGTGCCTTCTTGTATTGTCTTACTAATATTTTCTCCACCCCATTTACTGTGCATGCATAAAAACTATGATGCAACCCCAATACAACACCACAAAACAGCAGGACAGGTGAGCATGGATCTGACCCAACACCTGTCTGATACATTTTCAACAAAAACTGAACAAAAGCTTCATAAAGAGTTGTTGTATGTTCTCAGTCCTGGTCCTGAAGCCCACAGCTTTGCCTGTATTCCATCCCTTCCTGCTGTCCTCTCACCTGATCAGCTGAATCAGGTGTCCAGCCAATCAAGATCACCAACTCTTCATCAAGCAAAGACACCTGGTGCAGCTAATCAGCTGAGGGTCGAGCAGGGAGAGATGGGAAAATGTTGCGGACCAGGTTCAAGAACTGCTACGTTAAATTGTGTAAGTTTGCCTAATAAAGTGATACCTGAGTTTATATCTAAAGGTACAAACGTCCACCAGTCTGTCATGTTTACGTGTTGTTGGCGTGTAAGTGTGTTGAATGTTTTTAAAAAGCTGCTGGCTGTGTGTGAGAATAAGATTCAGACCTTCAGGGTGAGTTGGATCACTGAGTTCAATCCACTGCTCATTTACTTATTAGCAGAGCAAATCTATATTCATCTGCTTTCTTTCTTTCTTTCTTTCTTTTTTGGTCTCAGCTTTTGTGTCAAAGCATACGTGTGTTAATGTTTATTTATGTGCAGCAGAGCTTTAAGAATGCTGTGACGTTTTTCCAAGTCACAGCCCAGCAGGAACGATGCGTCGCTCCCTTAATCTTTGTTTACAGCGCTCTTCCTTAAAAGCCATTTTTGGGAATTTCCTTCCAGATAGCAGCTGGATCAGTACGGCCACTCCATGTCTTTAATGAAAACATTCTGCATAAGAAAAGTCCAGTTTGAGGAGATTAATCGATGGAAAAATTCATGTTAGCCAAGAGTCTTTGAGAGCAAACTTCCCTGACTTCATTTCACTTCCAGCCTGTTGTGCTCGTTTTTCCGGTTCCAGCAGAGGAATCTCACTCATTTGATAGACTAATTAAGAGTGTGAGAAAGAGAAACTTCCTCCTCACATGCACAGTTTGGAAAGTTTATACACACGAGTGTGCAAAAGTTTAAAATCACTCAGAAATCCTCATGTTTTTGAGAGGAATTTGACACTTTTATTCACCGATGTGGCATTAAATTGGTGTAAATAAATAGCCAAGACATCAGTAGTTTTACAAATGGCTCTTATTGCTGGAAATTATTGAATTGTAATTAATTATTCACATAAAACTACAAAGCCACATTTTCAGCAGCCATTACTCTCGTGTCTGAATGATAAATTCACCTTTAATTAATCATGTTTAATGCTAATTGGTTTTAGAGACACATCATTTTATTTGCACGCCTGAAACTCATTATTCTGACATTCTGTTGCTTGTTTGGAGGAAAAATGTTTAGGAATAGCAAAAAGTCTGGAATAATATGTATTTTAGAAGTCATTGCTGTGATGTAGAATAAACAGATATATATTAACCTAGCAATTTTTTTTTATAATTAATCACTTAATTGTTTATAAAATAGCTAAAACAATGACGTATGGTCATTTTAACTGCCTAGACTCCAAATTGTAGCATTTATTCATCTCAGTCATATTTCATGCTAAACACCATTTGAAATGGATGAAAAATAGGAAACAAATTAATATCTAGAGAAAGAATTGAGTTTGGAAAGGTAAAACTGAAGCCCTGATTGTGTTTTTGATCTTGTGAGACGGTTGGAGAGGAAGAGCGGCGTCTGAGCTCGCTGTGGAGGAATGAGGTGTCGTAAAATGAGGACGGTACATAATCCTCTGCGTTTTATCTGAACAAGCTCATCTCTGACCTGCAGCTCAGCATTTATCAGACACAAAGAAACTGTTTAATACTGGATGTTGCTGTTTTCCAGGATGACACAAGTTTAATGCAAGATTATTGATTAACTGATTGATTTTCTTTTGTTTGCAGTGAAGAGATTCCGGGAGCCTGTAGGGATCAGACGACCGTGGAGGATCTGGTCAGAAAACCTCTCCCCTCCCCTGCCCTTCACACTTACATACATATAAGCATAATTCTCCTAAATGACATTTGCAAACGTCAAATCCGGTTTCCAATTAGGGATCAATAAGTTATTGGTATTGATATATTGATGTCCAGTGTCAGGGTACCCACAGGATCTTAAAAAGTCTTAAGTGGTCTTAAATTGATTCTGCCAAAAATAAGGGAGAATAAAATCCCTGTGAAAATCCAGATTTGCTCCTTCGAAAAACATCTGGGTGTCGAAAAGAACGACACCCAGATGTTTACTCAGGATGAAGTTTTATCAGATTCTCCTTCAGTCTATAAATATTTTCCTCTGTTACTGTTTTCACATGGAAACTTGCAGCATTTACAACATCAACACACCAGAAAACAGAAATTAAACATAGGGAAATGAGTGAGTCAATCTGTCGTGTTCACACAGTCCGCTCTGTCTTATCCAGGTTTTACGACACTTCCAAACAGGCCATCGGTTCTCTGTTCATCCACTTTGCCAACGTCTTCCTGTCCACGTTCACCAAAGAGGACCCATGCTCCCTGTGAGTCCTTTAACACACCAACGAGTCACGACAACTTCAAGTTTGTCGGTTTGTCTCTGAGAAAATAAATTTGTCTTTCAGGTACCTAATGAACTTCTTGCTGGACGCCACGCTGGGGATGCTGGTCATCTGGGGCGCTGTCAGGCTGGTGTCCAAACTGGTGGAGCACAAGCAGTGGACGCTGCTCACTTTTGGGGAATACGGTGAGTGAGGAATCATCGGCCGCTTACTCTGAGTTTAGCTGCTTTTTCTGCTTTGCTGAGTCGAGTTTATGACTGAGAATTAGTTGAAATAAGTTGAAAACAGTTCTAGTTTTCACCACTGGAGGGCGGCGTGTGACCGTTGAGGCAGATAGGGAGGCGATCCAGCATCTCCAGCTGCGGGTGAATCAGGAAAACATTCCCAGTGGCATCGCAGGGATTAACTCCTCTGTCCACTGTTTTTCCTCTTTTTACATTCCTGATCACTGATGGAAGTGATGATTAAAATAACTCGTCTGATGACCATGTGAGAGGTCAGCTGGAGTTTTTTTGGAACTCGGAATATAACGTGGTTACTGTCTCTGTTTTGCTGTTTCTGTTGCAGGGAATATTTCTCTTATGATTTCCTGATAGGTATCTTAGAAATAGGGACCGTAATTTGTGTAGTATTTGTGTAGCCCAATATCACAAATAATGGTTCAAAACGCTTTTTTTTTTTTTTTTTNCTTTTTTTTTTTTTTTTTGCATCTTATATGGCCCTAATACGCCGTTCATAAAATAATAACATGGTTATAAAATAATACAGACAGCAATAAGTGGTCACAACTATCGATGGAAACCACACAGGCGACATGGATCAATATATTTTTCCTTGAAATTTTGAAAACCAGAAGACGGCGCCAGGAAAAGCTTTGTGAGGAGTTTGCAGAGATCACTAAACTGTTTATACTTATTAGATAAATGTAAAGGTGTAAACCTAAACAGATGAAGCAGACTCATAAAGAGAATTCCAGAAATGTCAGTCAAGCCAGTCTGACAAGTAGTTTAGCCAATCAAATTCCATGAAAACTCCTATGTGGGTGCATCATGCAAGAGAGATTATTACAGTACAACACAAGCTGAAGGAAAGATCTTGTGCAAGATGGAACCTACTTACTTTGTATTTCTTGCAAATATACAACAAAGAGTTCTAAAACCACGCTGTTGACCTCTGACCTCTGATCTCTCTCCTCCAGGTGATCCTCCTCAAGCAGCAGCATGGCTCGGCCAGTGTGGCATCTACCTGCTCATCATGGTGCTGGAGAAAGGCGTGATCATGCTGGTGCTGCTCATCCCCGGATGGTCCAAAGTAAGAACACTGGGCTCATACAGTCATGCTGCATTCAAGTGCTGTGGGAAAAAATGACTTGTGTCATCTGGAAAAATCTCGTTCTTTTTTAAGTGATGTTCTTACAAGGAAATACCTGAATTTACAGTTAGGCTGTAACTAAACTTCATGTAATGTGGTTCATGGAACATTTTCATAACAAATCAAATGCATGTTTATGCTGCCCCAGTTATTTTGTTAATTCCTAAAAAGTTAAGAACATTCCAAAAACTGTCACTGTTGTTAACCTTTAAGTCTGATTGGATTCTAATGTGTTTTTTTTTTTTTTTTTTTTTTTAAACCAAGATGGTCTCTTGAGATCGGTATTTCTTTGTGAAAAGACCAGAAATAGAACCAACATTTAGGATCTTTAGGCTTACAGCAGTAGTTTTGGATTAAAAGCTGATATTTTGACATGATGGATATTTAGATGTCATCATTTTAATGCTGCAAGATTACCTAAATTTATAAAAATTCAGAGTTGACTGGAGAATTTTATAATGTATTGTTATCATGGAAGGAACTCTGAAACAGCATTTACAAGAGATACACAAAACCCAGTGAAAACAGTAATCATTTAGTACAGAAAGTAAATATGAGAGTTTAAATGAAGCTTGCTGTTGTAGTTGCAGGCGGTGCTGCTGAGCTACATCACGAACCCTCAGCTGGAGCTGGCGCTGGTCATGCTCATCGTGCCCTTCATAGTGAACGTGAGTCCATTTTTCATGCTCTTGTTGCCTCATGTTGGTCAGCTGCTGGGTTTTGTACAAATTAAAGGATGATACCGGTGATTTTTGCATGTTTAGGCCTAGTAAATATCACCTGCACGCACATTATATTACTGACAACCATTTTCTAAAACAAAACCGTATTTTAGTTTTCCTGTTATTTTACCAAATCTCCTAATCTTTCAAAATCAAATGTTCAGGTGATAACCTTAAAATTCAATATTTCACCTGCTAACACTTATGCAGGCTTTGTGAGTTTTAATTTCTCTGTAAAACTCATCTTTTCCTGGGACTACATTCCCTGCTGGAATGTACATATTCTTCCATGCAGCTCCATGTTGAATCGGTTAAATTCAAGTTACTTTAACAAAAAGTTAAATAGACATCATGTTCGCTGTGACGGATTACTTATCTGAGACACATTTCAAGTCTCTACAAGTTCATTTTTATAGCTTACTGGCATGAACTGAAACCATCTGGTAGATAGGAAAACAATGTACTGCTCCAGTAGTACATTTTGGGACATGGTTAGCAGTAACATAACATGTATGTTGGTTGTATTTACTGAGCTTAAACATGCAAAAAAAATCACTGGTATGGTCCTTTTAAAGGTGTTTGCATTTGTGAGTAAGGTGCTCAAAACTCCTCTCTGTCTCTCTGTCGCCCCCTGCAGTCCATCATGTTTTGGGTGGTGGACAGCCTGATGATGAGGAAGTACAAGTCGATGAAGAGCCTGGAGGATTCCTGCAACTCGTCTGTGACGACGGGCGACTCCCTGGTTCCTCCGTGGGTCGCCAACGAGGAGTCACGGGTGGGTGTCGGTGATAATGACGCTAACAGACGGAGCGCCATTTTTCCAGCTGTTCATCGTTTATACTTGTTCGTGTCATTTTCACACAACGGTTTATTCAGCCGATCGCCTCTGGTCATGTTCTGTGTGTGTGTGTGTGTGTGTGTGTGTGTGTGTGTGTGTGTGTGTGTGTGTGTGTGTGTGTAATCTAAAGTGGAGAGTCATGCAGGATAACATCAGTCCTGTCTTTGTCCACCACCACAAAATACATTTTGTTTAAAACCTGTGGGAAACGCTGCACATTGTGTGTTTGATGGAGGAACAGCGATTTGTTGATGAACTCGCACGGTCACGCTGGCTGTCATCTGCACCTGTTGTTTTTGGGGATGAAGATAGATCACTCACACACACACACACACACAATTTTCTCTGTCTACACTTTGTATAATGGCGACAAGCCCAGATGATTTCAGTCCAACAACGACTTCCTGCTTTCTCCTTCCTCCTTTTGTTAAGTAAGATTATTTGTTTGTTAGCAGGCTAACAACCATTTTCCAAAAAAAGCTGCTGGAGCGGTAAATTTTAGAATTGTTTTTCCTACCTTTCCGACTGCCATTGGTTTAATTTCGTTACAGTATGCTATAAAAATCAGCTCGTAGAGAATAGAGACAAGTAATCCAGCAGCAACACGATGTTTAGGATATTTTTTTGTTGAAGTAACTTTATTTAACAGATCAAACACAGAGCGACACAGAAGAAAATGTTTCAAAATGTCTCCGCCAGGGAATATAGTCCCAGGAGAGACGGCTTTTAATGAGGAACTAAAAACGTGGACATACACATTAGCAGGCAAAACATGGAATTTCAAGGTGTGATCACCTAAATAATTTTGAAAAATTAGGGGATTTGGAAAAATAATGGGAAAACTAGAATATGGTTTCATGTTTTGGAAAATGGTTGTTAGTAATGTAGCATTTATTGGACTTGAAAATGAAAAATCGCTGGAATGGTCCTTTAACTTTGTTACGATGGGTGTGTGCATGTGTTGGTTTAAATGATGAAACTATGGCAGCCTCGTTGTTCAGAGAATCATCTCCCACGCGGAACACGAGCCCGTCATTTTTTCCTGCCTCTTGGGAAAAAGTGAGTGTGCTGACTTCAGGGTGAATGTCTGGCATGTGTGTAGAAATCGGAGTGTTTATCGCTCCCTCCCTCGTTTCTCCGTTTCCCTGGTCGTTTGCCAGGCAGCTATAAATCAGGCCTTCATCCCGGGGAATAAAAGTGACATTTAGCATGTGCTGGTGTTATGGAAAGCAGAGGAGGAGCAGAGAGAGATGGAGATAGAGGGCCATTGAGTTGGATGAGGTCTTGTTGGGGTGGGGGGTCAAAGCTACAGTGGCTACAATGATGTTATTGTGGTTGCTGTTGTTACACGCAGGTTATGATAGAGTGGAGAAAATAAATGGAAACCAGCCGCCTCTGCTTCTCGTATTCCATCAGCCTCATCCAAGAAGACGCCTCATTGGGACTTTTTTTTTTCCCAGAAATTAAACTTAAGGTCTGCGTTGCGCCACTTGACATAATTAATGATAATTAGCTACTGCTCATAAATCCCATTTCAGCTTAGCTGTTAGGTGACTCAGTCAAATTAGATGACATATTCTTGAGCAGCTTTTACAATAAACTGAGCATTCCTGTCTGTATCAAAGCGTCTGCATCAGTCTTCCATAACGGAGAGGAACATATGGAAGGTTGTCATACCATAAATGTTATATAGTTGTGGAATTTTACTCCTCTGGGACTTTAATCTCTGCTGAAGAGTTTTTCAGGCTGGGAGTTAAGTGAGGAAATGTTCCACTTTAGCTTTGGGAATGCAGAACTGTGCTGATATATCCCAGCTTTAAGATGGGAATGTCGAATCCAAACACACCCAGCTCCTAACCTGTTGCCTGCTCTTTCTCGTGGTGCGTTCGTGTGTCGCGTGTTTCTCTGAATGTTGAGCTGCTAAATAAATCTTCTGCCTCCTTCAGGGCCTGCTGACCATCGAGTCTGACATGGAAGAGGTTTCAGAGTGGGGAGAGGAGCCGGACGCTGAGGACCCCGCCCCCCACGTACAGTTTTCAGGGGGACCAGTGAGACCAAGCTGGGTGGTGGTGTAAACCCNACCCCGCCCCCCACGTACAGTTTTCAGGGGGACCAGTGAGACCAAGCTGGGTGGTGGTGTAAACCCAGGTGACATGACGACTCACCACGATCCACACACACACACATATACTGTACGTACACCGATACAAACAATTATGGGAAAACTGACGACTCCCAGTTCCCAGAAAGTTTGATGAATTGGTTCGGATTTTAGAAATAATTCTCACTTCCTGTATGAACGTTGGACAAGATGTTCAGTCTTTGTTTTGTTCAAAAACATATCAAATTATGACGACAGTATGCATAAATAAATATATCTTTATAATGAGCTCAACAGGTGATAGTACAGCAGCATTTATCAGTGTTGCCTTCATCAAACCATCTCTGACCTCTGACCTGGTAGCCATCCACACATGTAGCTCTTGTAGCTTCTCCAAAGATGTATTAAAGGAGAATGCCAGTGATTCTGCATGTTTGTCAGTAACTTGAGTTACACGTGTTGAATTTCTTGAGCTTAAACATGCAGAATCGCTAGAATGGTCCTTTAATGTCCATGCGCAAGTTACAAGACAGAACTTTGTTTTTTTTGGAGACCTCAAAGAAAACCAATGCAACGTAACTGCATATCTCAAATTTCTCTGAACATCCTGGAAAAACATTCACGTGAACTGTTTTCACTTTTTTTGTCTTTCTGGCAGCAAAGTCAGGATGGAGTTTTACACTTTTCCTCGATTAAATGAAGATTTAATCGATGGGAGATTCTTCCTAAAAATGCTAACCATGGAAGAATGGCAGCAACTTTTGTTTCGTTTACATACGGGCAGTGAGAATTACATCCTGGTAGCTTTTAAAAATTTAAGAGTAGAAATCCACCTCAGATAAAAGGTCTAAGTATCATCATACATGTGAGAGAAGGAATGATTAAAGAAGACAAACTGTAAAGTGAACACAAGCTGCCGTCCTCTCTGAAGGTGTGAATATTAAAACAAAATACGTAAATGTAGGTTAATCAAAAAAGCATTTTGGGAATTTGACGCTCTTCATCCTCAGCATCCTGATGCCTTTAAGAGTGACCACACCTGAAGGTGTTGAAGCTCAGCACCCGCAGGGCGAAACGTGAGGATGAAAGAGAAATACATCTGTCTGCTCTCCATGCTGGGGACTTTTGGGAATAGACTCATTAATCGTGTATCGTATTCCAAAGAGCAGCACTCTGTACATACTTTACATATGCACTCTGTAATGTTTACTTAATCAAATACGACCACTACAAATTCATCTTTTAATTAAGATAATTACAGACATTTTCTGCACGTTCTCCCCGTGGCGACGCTCTGAAGTTCTGAGGTCGGTTTCACATGCTAGTGTTGAGCGTTGCGCTAACCTGGGCGTTCCATTATTGTGTATTGGGAGCTGGGTGGTGACTCCTAACGTAGCATCACGCCACGCTTGGATTCTTCATTTTGAAGTGGCGCTCAAAGTTCAACCAAATTCATTTTTGACCTTTCCAACGCCGACCTTTCCAACGAGCAACCAATCAGAGAACAGCTGTACATCACGTAAGCAGAAGTGTCACAGCGATGGAGGAGAAGCTCATAACCTGTAGAGCAGTTTAGAACGGTGACTCAACATTCACCATNGCGATGGAGGAGAAGCTCATAACCTGTAGAGCAGTTTAGAACGGTGACTCAACATTCACCATTTTTTCGCTTTTCTCCGAATGAGAAGAAGAACCAGAGCCTTCTTTGTAGCGATGTCCATGTCGCTACGTGATTTGGACCACGAATGTGCAAAGATCGCCCCTGGTAACGGTCAACATGTCATTAGCAACGAGCGCTTCCTGTCAGCACTTGTTTGAGCGGCGCTGCTCAGACTCAGAGCGCTGGATGCCAAGCTCAGCGGCAACGCTAACGCTTAGCATGTTTAACGCTACTCTGCTGGTCGTATCTGTAAAAACACTTCATCGCTGTCAGCCATGTTGTTTTTGATGAACCAAACGTAAAGATAACCGTGGTTACGTGCAACAATACGGGAATGTTTTAGCCTTTTGGAGAGATGGAACAGGTCACGCCACGTTCCAAACTCTGTGGGATTTACCTTTTTCTATAAGCTCTATGAAACGTTAGCTCTGTTTTGGGTTTAGAAAGATATTGCACTTTCCTTTTATTTATTGTTTAAATTTTATATGTATTTGACTTGACATGTGGTGAAATCTGTGGTAACGACATCAGAATGGGACGTTTTTAGCGAATAAAGATGGGAGATTTTTGATTCATTTAAGAGGAAATACAGGTAATAATAAAATCCAGTTTAATATGAAAACATTCCTTTTTTTACCTGTTTACATTTTATTTTATAGGTGTATCTTGTCTTTTTACAAACTGTGGAAGAAACGGCAGATGGCGTCCTTTAAAGTGGACTTTAACCTGCCGCGGTGCTTCTTAACGAATGTATCTGTGTATTCTGAATAAAGATCACTGACACACAAAGCGCCATTTCGTGTTGAATTCCTGCGGCGGCTGGGCCGCGGCAGCGTGATGACAGACACCTGACAGACACCAGGCTGAGGCACACCTGTGTGGGCGGGGCAAACAGCCCTGTGACCCCCAGCTGATGACAGGGGGGACTATGGAGCTGCATGTGTGTGTTTGTGTGCGTGTGCATATGTATGTTTGCTGCATCTACTCGTTGGCGCCAGGACAGGTTAGTTACCTGGGATGGTCTCCATGGTAACCAGGTGTGATCTTGAGCTCAGGATGGCCATGTTTGGGACATGCTGACATACATTAACTGTCTGAGAGTGAACACACACACACACACACACACACACTAAAGGGTTTCATTCTCAGGAAATTAAACCTCATAAATTGGTTTTAAATGTTGTATTTACAATTACAAAATTATAGTAGAAAATAATACATATCAAATTTAAAACATTACATTTTTTATTAGAAATAGTAGAAAAATATATTTGAGAAAGATGTGTGTGGATGTGGGGAGTAAAATGTTTGGAAATGAGGCCATCTGTGGGCTAAAGGGGAGTGATATTTATGGATTTAGGGTAAAATGTGTTAATATTACGTTAAATCCACAGGTTTGCTTCAGTCTCACACTTTGTTCGAGCCGTGTGGCCAGTCCCCCGTGTCGAACATGTGCGACGTTAAATAGTCCTCGTACTGTCCGTCTATCAGCTTGGCGGCGTTGTTCTTGGCGAACCAGCAGTCCACGCTCTGCGTGCCACTGTAGATCCGCCTGGTTTTCCGAACCACCGGCACCGAGCGGTCCTTCACCTTCAGGACCGGAGAGGCTTTGATGTCTCCGTGTGCTGAAATGTCGGCAGGAAGCTCTGCCAGGCCCACTTCCTCATGCAGGAACTGACCTAAAAGGAGAAAGAGTTGAAGTTGCGGGTTATTTTAGACCCACAGATCAGCTGATATGAGACTTTGAAGGCCAAACTCTACAAGGATTCAGTCTTCTACAGCGAGGGAAGCTAAAACTCTCTCAACAAAATGAAAAACCTACCCAGGAGTCCGTGGCAGTTGCGAGAAAGTCCTTTGCTGTTGGCGATGTAGAATCCCAGATGGTCTCTCTGGTAGGGAGCTGGATTCTTGTACTGGTGCACCAGGATCACAAAGCTGATGTTCCCTCCGATAGTCACGGTCACGTTGGATTTTCCCACGATGGCCACTGAGAGCTCACCGCTGTCCACGGACACCGTGGAGTGGCAGGGCAAGACTAGGCGGTCACGCCCGTCCAGGATGACTTTCTTAGGGGTGACCTCGATGTAAGCGCGTTTCAGTTGATCCACCACGATGGTGATGGTGCTGAAGTAGGTTCGCTGCTGCTTGTGGCTGCCTGGCGGCGCCGGCGCTCCGATCAGCTTCCCGTTCACCGTCACACCTGGAGACGCAAAAAAACAAATGACGGCTTCAAAATCTCATCCGAAGCTGTGATTACATGAGGCACATATTTCTCACTCTAAGATCTAAAACAGACATGCACATAACTTCTTTTCTTTTTTATTTTTATCTCAGAGTTTTCATTATTTAAAGGACCATATCAGCCATTTCGCATGTTTGAGCCTAATATATTTATTTTTCATACATGTTATGTTACTGACAATCATTTCCCAAAGGATAAAACCGTATTTCAGCTTTCCTGATATTTTGCAAAATCTCTTAATCTTTCAAAATCAAATATTCAAGTGATACACCCACCTTAAAAATCCATGTTTCTCCTGCTAATAGTTACACAGCCTTATGAAGTCACGGTCCTTTAAATTTTTCCATCAACATAGGTCTTCTTTTGGGACTATATTCCCCGGTGGAGGCATACATTCACTCCACGCTTTGATGAAACAGGATGTTTAATGATACTCCCTGTCCGTGCGTGTCTTACCAGAGTGCTTGTGGTCGGAGACGAGGCTCAGGATGTGTCCGGGCTCGCCGTTGATGTTGAAGCACACCGTCAGTTTACCGAGGGGGAACTCGACCACAAANTCCGGGCTCGCCGTTGATGTTGAAGCACACCGTCAGTTTACCGAGGGGGAACTCGACCACAAAGTGGGGGTCACCGTCCGCTGAGGTGCAGAGATCAGGACAAGAATAAGATTTTAAAGCATGGCTACAAGTTGGCCTGTAAGTAGAGGAACTTCTCAGGCCCCTTAAAGGAGCATACCGGCGATTTTGCATGTTTGAGCCCAATAAATACAACCTGAATAGATTACTAAATGAGGAAAAACATTTTTAATTCACCGTTCCAGTAGTATGCTTTGGGAAATGATTGTCAGTAATATTACNAAAAACATTTTTAATTCACCGTTCCAGTAGTATGCTTTGGGAAATGATTGTCAGTAATATTACGTGTGTGAAAATGAATATATTAGGCTCAAACATGCAAAATGGGTGGTATGGTCCTTTAAAGATTAGGAGATTTGGCACCTCCAGTATCTGTGGGTCTTGTTAGACTCACAGAACATCTAATTTATGTAATTGGTTAAAGTAGAATTCAGTCGTGACAGACTGGTCACTGTCTTTAATTTGACTATGTCGTCTGATTCTCTAAGGATTTGTGTGTGTGTGTGTCTGTGTGTGTGTGTGTGTGTGTGTGTGTGTGTGTGTGTGTGTGTGTGTCAGGCTTGTGAGAACTGGCTTGGATGAATGAGATGATAGAGCAACAGTAATGACGGGGTCATTAGCTCTCGCTAAGTGCCTCTGATGTGTTCTTCTGTTCACCACAACACACACACACACACACACAAACGTGCATGCCTCATCTCTTTAGTCTCGTTGACGCTGCTGTGTGTGTTTGTGTGCGTTTGTTTAAAGTGCCGTGTAGTCCCTGTGTTGGTATTTCAATTAGACCCTGTGTTCTTTCCTCTTTCCTGGTCATGTTCAAAGGCGTCTTTTAACCCCTCGCTGCCTGTGTGATCATTCTCGCCCAAATTACAGGCCGCCCACGCTGAGAGCGTTCAGAGAGAGTCTACTGTACACACACACACACACACACACACACCTTTCATGTCTTCCTATGGAGCCTTATAACCACTACATACTACATGCAGAGGACGTAGGCACAGAAGCTTTAAGGGCTGAGAAACGGAGAGCAGAGGGGAAAGTGTGAAATCACCTGATGTTTTGGAGACGGTGATGGACTTTCTGGCTGGCTTCCGCTGAGCTTTACCTACGAGGAAGAGAATATTTAGAATATTTAGCTTCTGTGATGATTCAGACGACTTCCATTGTTTAATGTTTCCTCCCAAAATCTTTCATTCAGATAACGTTAACTGTTTATGCTACGTAAAGGCTTAAATTAGACAGAAAAGGAGTAATGCATTGTTTGTCTTGTTAGATGGTTTCATGAGTTCTGGCTTTTAGAGCTGTGGGTTTGAGTCCTACTTCAGCCCAGTTTTGTTCTTTGTTTCCTTGTGACTTCTCCGATACTCTAGACAACTACATACCTTCATCAAAGCTGAACAATGTCTCCATTTTTTAACCGAATCTGGGCCCTGATCTGCTGATTGGTTGAGTGAATTCTGCAAAATTTTAAGTCAGATCTTGACCATGTGACTTTTTATCCAGGATTGGGTGACAAATTTTTTGAAGAAGCGCTTGTTTAAAAAAAAAAAAAAAAGCATTGCAAGAAATTAAAAAATTAAGTAGTAAGAAGGGTGGTCTAGATTGAAGTCTTGAACAAAGAAAAATCAGGAAAAAGATGACAGTTCAGGAGTTAAAAGATACAGCGCTTTATAAATGGCCACATGGGGGTGCTGTTGGATAGCTCAGCCACAAACTAAATATTGGCCCAGAGCAACATTTGGGATGAAAAGATGGCTTCTGTGGAGGAAGTAATAACCAAATCGAGAACGCTTGGAGCGCCTTACCTAGCGTGTTGCCCAGAGTTGACTTCTGGCTGCTTAGTTTCCTTCCATTAAGTTTCTGGGACGATTCTTCCTCATCTGGCAGGTCATTGGCTGATGAAGCAGCCTCACCGGGGGCCGGGGCGATGGTGGGAGCTGGGGCCATGGTGCCGTCAGCCAGAACTTCGGGCTTCTCCACCACCAGGCTGGTGAGTGGAGTGAGGAAGTGATAGTTGACGGAGAGGTTGGTGGCCTGTTGGGTGTAGCCCTCCCTCTCTTTGCTGGTTTGACTGCGAAGCCGCGACCGCAGCCCGTCTTTGACGCTCAGGAACCCCCAGACACGTTCCACGAAGNGCGAAGCCGCGACCGCAGCCCGTCTTTGACGCTCAGGAACCCCCAGACACGTTCCACGAAGTCCTCCGCTATCAAACCCAGAGCGACCCCCAACCCCTGCGTGGCCCCAGATCCAGGAACCTTCTCCCTGGCTGTGGCTGCCGCTGTCGCCGCCTTCACATGCTTCTCCGTCTCAATCTGTCTGTGTCGTAGCGGTACGTCGGTCTCCAGGATGATGTTCTTTTCGTTGTTGCTGGCGGTTACCTGCACGTGGAGGGATTCTGCGCTCTGGTTGGTCAGTTTGCCAGCGATGATGATCTCAGAACCATTGAAGTAGTTGGTGAAAAGATGCTGGGTGACGTATTCAACTGAGTTTTCTGTGTAGTTGATACGTATATCGGACAGTAGAGGGGTTCCGATCTCATCATAGAACCTAGAAAGAGATGAGAAAAAGGAAAGTTAATAAAAACTAGTGCAGTGCCCGTTCAAAATGTGCGTGTTCGGAATGTGCCGGACTTTATGGTGTGCGCCGCAGCCTGCCATAATCTAGTCCTGCACATCCTTGTGAGCTAGCTTTGTTTGCTGTATGGGGTCGGGTTGAGACCGTGGCACTAGACCGGAGCATATTCTGGCACGTGGACTACTTTTTACCGGCACAGCTCAATTTGAGAACCGCTCATCTAAACAACTTCACACGTGATGCTGCTCGTCCTTGGGTCCTGAGCAACAAACCTGCAGAATTTCAACTTCATACATGTCAGGTTCTAGAGATGTTGGTGCCACAGACAGAGATGTCTGTCTTTATAGTTAGATTGATGCATAAGAACCTAAAGGAGCATACCGATGATTCTGTGTTTGTGCCCAATAAAGGTGTTGGAAAAATAACAACTGGAAAAAAAACTAAAATATGGTTTTATGTTTTAGAAAAAGGTTGTCAGCAAAATATCAGTCAACAAAAATATCTTTAAATCGCTGTTGTAAAGACATTTTTGTTGAATTTGAAGAATTAGCAAAAAAAAACAACAAACAAACAAAAAAAAAACAAAACTAAAAACTCTGACCAACATTTCAAATGAGAAACTAAGGAACTGGACAAGTTTTGAATCTTAAGGCTGTAGAGGCACGATAAAGTTTTGTTCCAAGACCAAATTTGAGCAGCTACAGATTTAGTGCATTTGCTCATGGGCACGTCAGCAGTAGTTTCTGAGATTTGACTTTCAAATGCCCTGTTGATCGAAACCAGCGACCTTCCGGATTATGAGGCTGAGTTTGTCTAACCTCTATAAGCAACAACCGCCCCACTTCAGAGTTTGTGCACACATTCATAAAGGAGTGTGTGTAAACGTGTGTGTGTGTGTTGTATTTGGTGTTAAACCTCCTCACCTCTTATCCAGAGTGTTTGTTCAAGCAGGACCAGGCCTATTATCTCTGGAGTCTGTCTGTTAACTCCACGCACACACTCGTCTGAGTTTCACAACACACACACATTCCTGCTCGACTGAACAAACACCTCGCGTGTCCGTGTGCGGAAGAGAGACAGAACGGCGGGATTGTGTGTTAAGGACAGAAGGTTAATTAAAGAGGTTAGTTGTCAGCACCGTCACATTTGCCACCTTCTTTCCCCTCGTAGCACGATGACAGATGGAGGGATGGATGTGACGTAGGGGGAGAGGAGAGGGATTACACAGCTAACTGCTTAATAAGACGAGGATTATACAAATATTATGGTGAAGAAGTTGGATAAGAAGTTCAGAAGTTAAAGAATATTTTTAAATCAATTTTAGAGCAATTCAGGCTATATCTGGTCCAGGTTCGAGCCATTTGAAGAACAGTTTTTGACCAGTTTTGGTTAAATATTAGACTATTTTCAGACCATTGTTAAGCTATTTTAGAGCTGTTTTAGGCCAGTTCACAAAATGAAATGCTTTTCTTTGTGTTGGCCAAAAAGGTTCTTCTCACTTCAAAACCCAAGATGACCATCATAAATTAGGATTTTAATCATCTATGTCTTAATCAAATAAACGCTGTATGATTTATCTGCCCTGACGATGAAGATTTAGCCACAGGAGTAATAAATACTATTCATCAAAATGCTGAGATTATTATTTTTGAATTATGGATTCTTGAAGACACACTGACCCTTTGAGCATCGCGCTGGCGTCCGCCTCCTCTGGGATGCGTCTCATCATCCCACAGTTTTCCAAAGCCATGCGCTCCAGCAGACGGTAATCCACATCATTTCCAATCCCGATGGTGAAGATACAGAACTTCTCCGCTACGGCTGAGCGGGTGTTTCCCAGAATCGCCGTGGACAGGATCTCCCCCACCGTGGGCCGTCCGTCCGTCAGGAAGATAATGAGGGACACGCTGTTCGGGCTGGTTTCAGGACCAGAGAGGTATTCACGAAGAACCGTGGAGCCCGTCAGGATGGCGCCATCGATGTTGGTGCCTTGTTGGAAGAGAGATTGTAATCATGAAGGTGTTCAGGATATGAAACACAGACACCTGACTGGAAAGCTCATTAAAGGAGACATTTTTCACTTAAACGCTCTCACGATGGAGAGATCTATCAGAGGTCAACGGCGTGGACTGGCTGAATTTTAATTAAGATCTAAAATCAACCTAAAATATTACCGATATGTGATTAAGGCAAACCATTACAAATCCTGGAACATGATATGCCATTAAAGGACCATACTTTTAAAGGACCATTCTGGTATGCTATTAAAATCAACTTGTTGATACTGTAAACGTTCTTGGGATAGGTAATCCATCATCACCAACAAGACGTGTATTCAGGTTTTTTTAGAAGTTATGTAATTTTAGTGTTTAAGCTCAATAAAAAGCGTGGAGTGAATGTATGCCTCCACCGGGGAATATAGTCCCAAAAGAAGACCTGCGTTTATGGAAAAATTTAAAGGACCGTGACTTCATAAGGCTGTGTAACTATTAGCAGGAGAAACATGGATTTTTAAGGTGGGTGTATTACTTGAATATTTGATTTTGAAAGATTAAGAGATTTAGCAAAATATCAGGAAAGCTGAAATACGGTTTTATCCTTTGGAAAGTGATTGTCAGTAATGTAACGAATTAAAATTGAATATATTAGGCTCAAACATGCAAAATGGCTGGTATGGTCCTTTAATGGGTATTACTCTCACCTCCAGTGGGCGCCAGTCTGAAAATGAACTTCTTGGCATCGATGATGGTCAGCGGTGTAACCGGTACCAGACGATTCGGCTGCCAGACTTTGATCTTATTGGAGAAGCTGATGAAGTTAAAATGATCGCTGGGCCGCAGGTCCTTCAGAATGGTGAACAGAGCTTCTTTAGTCTGACAAAAAGACAGAGAGAAATTATTTATCTCCATTCCAAATGAAGCCCTGTGGTGGACTGTTGACCGCCTGATGACTGCTGACATACGCTCCACCCCACCCAACACTTGATTTTGCAAGATTTGGGGATTGGGCAAAATCGTCAAGTGAAATACAATATTATTTTTTGGAAAATGGTTTTCAGTTTTAATCCTGCACAGGACAAGCGGATATTAAGAATGGATGGATATAAAGATATAGCAGAATTATTTTTTGCATCATTTTCTTTCTTTGTTGAACTTCTTACCACTAAACACGAACGCTGGACACAGCAGCAGTCATGATGTTACCAGGATTATTATACTCATAAAAATTTAAGAAAAAACAAAACGCAGATCAATCACAAGTCCAGTCCTTTGACCAGCTGTGGGGGTTGCCTAACCACACACACATGCACACACACACACACTCCACCCATCAATGAAGTAACTGAGGGTGGTGTCAGCGATGTTGAAAAAGCTACTGTTGAAAATGTTCCCATAGGAAAATAAACTAGTTAATCATTTGGTTAATTATATCCTGATGTTTTTGGTGACGCAAGGAGGTGAAATGCGTTTCTGAGAAGTTGAATTTGGGTTTTTGCCAGTGGAAGCTGTTGAGTGGGGGTGGGGTATTGG
>VXCM01002801.1:22295-65158 GCA_014773175.1 Lucifuga dentata | reverse complement strand
CGAGAGTCGGATAGATAAGTTCGAGTATAAAGTGGGACAAATAGACAGAGCTCAAATGAACTGCTGTACCCGGCCCGCCATCTTGCCCGGAAGTCCAGGTCAGCCCATCTTGATTGACGGGAAAAACTGACCACAGGAAGACTTCCTGTGATTGACTGACCGTTTACCCAATGAGATAAGATTTCTAATGACATATTGGGTTGCTAGGTGTACTTCACACAGGTCTGAGCTTTTTTTTTTTTTAGCTCCTCCTGCATAATTACTTAACAAATTCAACCTACAGAACTCGCTTTTGGTGATATTACAATTTGCAGTTTATCCAGGAATTGGTCAGACTTGTTGCTATTTATCCAGTGCAACCAGAGGTCCACCAGACAAAGCCAAAGGCAGCTTTTTGTAGTAAACCAGGTGTTTCTTTCCAGCTGAGAATGAAAATTTATATTTACCGTATTTACTGTGGTTTACTTCTATTACTCTCAAACTGTAATACTTAGAGAGCAAATTTGATTATTCACTGTCTTAGCTTTCAAAAGAGCCCAAGCTTATGTCTGTATTCAAAGGGTGAAAGGTCATATGGCCATAATAGTTGGGTGTGTCATTTTTTAACTTTTTGTCCAAAAAGTCCGAAATAGGGAAGTGCTGGTTAGAATTTCTTAATGGTTTTGTGATTATAAGTAAGCAGTAAGTTTCAAAACTAAACATGGATTCCAGAACAGTTTAGTTGTTCACTAAATGTGGACAGTGACAAGACAAGTTACGTCTGGTACTTTTTAGGGGTGTTTAGTGTTTTTTTTGTTTTGTTTTGTTTTGTTTTGTTTTGTTTTTAGGGGTTTTGGGAGGATTTTTAGGGGAGATTTGATACTTTTAAGAGGGGATTTGGTGTATTTTTAGGAGTGGTCTGGTGCTTTTTAGGTGGAAGTTTGGTGCTTTTAAAGTTTTTTTTTTAGGGGAGGTTTGGTGTTTTTTAGAGGACTGGTTTTTTTAGAGGACCTCCTTGTTATTGGGGGTCGTGTTCTTTTTTTTTTAGCAAAGGTTTGGTGTGTTTAGGGGAGGTTTGGTGTTATTAGGGGGAACTGTGGTGCTTTTCTGGTGAGGATCTGGTGTTTTTAAGGGAGGTTTGATGTCTTTTTTTTAGGGGAGGTCGATGTTTTAGAGGAGGTTTGGTGCTTTTAAGGGGAGGCTTGGCGGGAGATGCTATAATAAAGACTTGTAACGGGTCAGTGAGCACCTAATAGACTTCCTAAATTGCCGTTTGAGCTGTCTTGTATTTAGCTCCCCTGTGATAGAGCACCTCTCCTTTCTTTTGCTGGTAAAATATAAGCAGTTAATGGCTAAATGATGTGCAGTGACTTAAAACTAAGTTGGTTTTTCTGTGCTCTGCTCTGCTCGCACCAACATTATGGTAATAAATCATCTCACAGTGATAACACAAAACATAAAACCTAGGCATGGAGGTCTCACATACAGAGACAAAATACTCATACATATAAAAACTAAACAGCATCAATTGATTTTGGATTTGAAATGAAAGAGGAAAATTCTGTTGCTATTTTTGAATAATCAATCTGTTCCCATTCTGGTTTACAGACAGCTTACATAAGCTTCTATCATCAGCTGTCATTGTTTCATCTGACTATGATTCATCATGTTTGTGTTTGTGTACAGCAAAAACACAGAGAAATCTCACAACCCACAGTGTGAACTTACAGAAGAACACCGGTCACATGGAGAGTGGGCTGATCCACACTTAAAATCCTTCACAATCCAATTAAGCAGCAAGAATTTCCCCACAGCTCTCACAGCACCACTTCCCCAAATTTTACCATCAGGGGTAAAATCCTGTTTCTTCTCACTTCCTCTGCCAGTTTATATAACTGATGAAGCATCTTTGTGTACATGCATACACACAAACATTCATTGTAAACTCATCCAATATAAAGTGAATAGCTGGTTACATATTTGCCCTCACAAACAAGTCATACTGGAATAGTAATGAGTATTAACAATAATATTAAAACATACATGTGCTGTAAAGAGGGCAACTTATAGCATTGATGATAATGACGATGATGATGATGATGACGATGATGATGATGATGATGATGATTGATGATCGTGGCTGATATATGTTTGCTCTTTAAAATCTGAAATAACAAAGACAGACTAAATCAGGAAGACTGAATAGGAAAACAGAGAAAAATAGATAAAGAAAAGATTTTTTTTAAATTTTATTTTGATGAATACACCTTTTTGTCATGTTCACCCTGCATAACTGAGTCCACACCTGATATTCCAAGCAACATAGGAGCTCTGAGCATCATCAGACCAATAGCAGCTGTGTTGGGAGGGGTGGGGGAGGCTGTATGCACAGGGAATCATTCTGTCAGAGCTTCTGACTGAATGATGACCACATCTCGCTCTTATCATATTACATATATCATGCACACATACACACACACATACACACACACACACACACACACATACACACACACACAGAAACACACCGAACTTCAGTCCCAGAAACAAGAAGGCGTGCATCTGCAAAATCTCCAAGGAATAAACACATTCACAAACCTAAATGAGGGGTAGAGACAAACAGAGAGGGCATGGAAAACTTCTAAAGTAGGTGTCTGAATATGAAAATCAGCATGGCTGAAGACTTTGTGTCTGGAGTCCGGAGGACTCAGAAGGCAGTTCTCTTCAAAGAGCATCTCATCACAAAGGATTGCCAGAAAACACACCCAGGATCCTCAGAAACATCCAAAGCTTTTCATAACAGGGAACACACCATAAGGAAGAAAACACGGAGCCCTCACAAAGAATAATCAGTATTTAAACATGTTTGCCTGTCTATCGCAAGTCATCCTGTGTACACATACAGGGCTGTGAGCAGAAAAGACAGGGTGTTCCATGTCTGGATGTTTGTTTTATTAGGGGAAGAATCCAATCTTAATTCACACTCTGTCATACACTCAATACATTTTATGGCATACTGCCCCCTTTTGGGCAATCTTGGCCAGTGAAAGTGGAGGTGGTCACAACAGAGAAGCACTTTGCGGCATTTCTGTGTTTTCATTTATTCCCCTTTATATAAAAGCCTAAAATACAAAATCTCCTTATTTAACAACAAACCACAATGCAAATGCAATAACCACAGATGATGACCCACATACTGAAATACTGTGGAGATTATGCTGAAATAACAAGATGAGTCTGGCTGATTTCTGCTTCAGCTTCTGCTTTCTGCTGCAGAGCTTCACTGACTCAAACAGCGTCTGGATGAAAGAAAACTGGTCTCGGAGCTGAACAGAGACCCATGAAGCTGTGGGCTTTGAAACATTCAAACCCAAATCCTGTCTCCCATGTATACAGGTGTCTGTGCCCCCACCTCCCCACCCCACCTCAGCACATCCACGACTCTCATGCATGCTCCATGTTAACCATTTTATAAATTATTGGGTCAACAAATAAACATATAAAGCTGTAGTGGAAGTTATTCAGGTAATCACAAATGAAATGTTTAAACAAGTAATACAACTATGTGATAAGTGCTTTACTCTGCACAGGTTGACATCTTAAGACATTTCAGATCCCCTTTCTCAACAAGATAAGTGATTATTTTCCGTTTATTTTGGTATTTATAGTCACAAGGCATAAAACAAAGCTGAAAACTGCAATTTTAGACTTCAAACCTCTGTGCTGAAAGGGGTTTACTGTATTGCTGAGACCAGTTGTCTTTCTTCATGTGTCCCAGACCTTTGGCAGCCATTGAACACCATGTTTTCTAGTATTCATTGTCTTTGACATCTTGGAACCCTGAGATGAAGTTTGTTTCTAATTAATTTTTGCTTTGATTCATCTATCTGGATCTTTCTTTGCACTTTTCCCACAATCTTTCGGCTTACAATGAAGTGCTCTAGTTTCTCTTATCACAGCACTTGGCCAAAAAATTACAGCTGGTGAGTTTTAGTTATGTTCAGGAGTGCTATTTTTTGTTGTACTTGACAAAGTTTTTGTGTGCTAGATACGAGATATGCTGCATCATTGAGGGAACAACATCAGCCAAATGTGTTACTGTAAGACTCAGAGTTTGGTCTCAAAGAAGATCTTCTTGTCCTTTAAACTTAATAACGATCTGTGCAATATTTTGCACACAAAATTATGTTTTAATGTGGTAAAGTTATATTTTACACAGTGGATAAGTTTAGTTTGTTATTTGCATTGATATATAACATATATGATAATATAACTACTTTAAAATGTCATAATGACTTTACTTTCATTAGGAAAGATGTGATTTCGTGAACCAGGAAAAGCCCATTTGGAGATGAATCATCTTCTGGGTTTGAGAGCACTAATGTCCCCCGGCTTCAACAATTACAACACCTGCACTAAACTGCCAGCCTTATTATCATCAAGCATCATTACTGCAGGTAAACAAAGCCAAAACACAGCTGAGGTAAAGGGTATTGATGTGACACAGGAGGTGTTTACAGGGATTCAGCCGGCTACATTATGCAGAGCTAAACGCTAAAAATGAAAGGATACTGGAAAATCTGCTCAGAGATATTCAGCTCCCTGCAACAACCCTCCTGAATACAGATGGGAGAGGTTTATCAAACTGCAGAGAGGACTAAGTAAATCTTATCATTCTCCTTAAACTGGCATCAATTGGCAGCACTTTCCTCTGGGCCAATCACAACGGGCATTAGCGCCCGTGTTTAAAGGATGATGAAAAGCTTCTTCATCTCTAATTGGCACTGACATCTAAATCAAGTAAAGTACAGTGAGTGAAGTGGCAACTGTTGTTTGGTAGGAATCCAAAGCCTGAAAATGTCATCAGTATGCCTGATGGGAAAGAAAATGAGGCACATGGCATTAAGCAATAAAACAAGAAAATAACATGCTGATGATGGAATACGTGTCACGTTTCTTGAAATTGTTATGATGTACTTGGATCTCCTCAGCAGCAAGTCTTAATCACATCAAGGAATAAGCATGTTGGTCATTTGATGAAAGTTGGCTCTAAATGTGATAAAGCTGCCAAGGATATTAGAACTGCCACAGGGCATTTTATATCAGCTCACACACCTTGTATTGGATTATGAAGTGAGGAAGTAGAACTCAGTAATTTATAAAGGGCCAGAGGAGGTTTAATGTCTTGTGACTGAATCCATTCATACACATTTATTCCTATAGCAGTGACAATTGTAATGGTTGTCTGAGCACTGTGAAAACTTGCAGGCTTCCTTCTCAGGTGCTGCTGTAATTCAGCTGCCACTGCTTGTCAGCCATTTATTACCCATGATCACTCTGCTGGAAGAACATATGTAATAACTTCAAATACTGATCAGACACTGACATGTTCCTTTTTATTTTTAATTTGGGAGCTGTTTGTCTATTTATTAGAGTTCATAAGGCTCATGGGCCCCTCACAACCCTCAAAACCCTTTATTGTAACTTATAAAAACTATCATAATGTTGATTTTCACAGTCTCAGTTACTCTCTGGAGTCTAAGATTTATGTAATTGTTATTATTTATTTTCAATTATATTAATAATATTTCTTTTTAAGATTTAATTTACAATTCCTTTCCTCCCAATTTGCTTTTTAGATTTTAATTTTCTAGAATCAAAAATTTTCTATGAATGAGTAGAAAAATCAACATTCTAGATTAAAATGTGTAAGAGTGACCTACAGCAGAAACAAGAGTAATTGTCTTAATTCTAAAAAGTTTAAGCAATTTAAGCAGGTATTTTCTGCATGTGACACAAAATGTTATGCACAGGATTTTTATAGCAAAACTCACATCTAATAAGTGTTTCATTTCACTTTGTAGACTTGAGTATAGTTTCATTCTGACTTAATTAGAATTGTTCTGATATTGAAAAATACAGTATGTCAGTGTGTGCTGTTATTAATAGACTTCAGCCGGTTAAAGGAACCCTGATGATGTTGCTATAATTATATTTCCTTTTTAAAAAGACTGCAGGGATAAAATCGACATTATGATGCATGAATATCTTGATGTATTCATTCTGTACAAAGCATCCATGCTGCTGGTTGCTACAACTTGTACATTATGATGGAGCAGGACCATTTCACCTTATTACCTCCCTGCCATCCTGAAGGCAACACAGGCAGAGCAGCTTGTGAAGCCTGGCTAAATTCTCTGCTCATAGTCTTTATCTGTTTGTTCTTACTTGCCTCAAGCTTGATGTGCAGTTGCCGCACAGGAAAATAAAGCGGCAGCATCTTTTTAACAGCCTCCCTGAACTTCAGTCAGGCTCAGGAATTATTGAACAAATGAATAAACAAACTTGGCTCCCTGAGATGCTCAGCTATCATTTCTGCTAAAAAAAAAAAAAAAAAAAAAAATCAGATTATGGGGAAAAGAGGCTAAATATATTCAGCCTCAGGTTTTATGAGAGTGAACAGACCTGCTGCTCTCATGTGTGTTGGTAATATTCCTAAGGCTGTTTGTGATGCAATAATTTACTCAAAGGTGCTAACGACATGTTATTATTACCATCTTACTTTGGAGACATTAGTATAATTAGAGCAAAGTAAAAAAAAAAAAAATGTATTGCTGTAGACAGCAGTAGAAAAATATGGACATAGTGTTTGTCACATATTTTTGAAGGGACATTCTAAAGCCTGGAATCTGGGTTTACTACTCAGCACCATGTTTCTATGTTTCATGCAGTAGGTGAATGAGGTGAGACAAAACAGAAACAACCACCATTAAGATGAACAGCTAATAACTGCTTCACTCAAGCAACTTTGCTTGAACTTGCCCATCTTTAAGTCTTAATATCCCCTTAATATGTCCTCATTTTGAGAAAATTACATTAGACATTAAACAGCTATTAAGATTCTAAGTACTGTAATCAAAAACAATATAGTTTTTCTAAAGGGAGGCTGGGTATTTTTCTATTCTCTTTAAGTACAGATTGTGTATTTTTGATGCAACGTCTAGTGGCCATTAGAGGAACTACATCCTAAGACATTTTTAAATGAGCTTCAACTCTCAGTTAAGTTAATGTTGAAAAAGCTATGATACTAATAATCAGTAACAGTATTTTAACTTCAATACAGGTTCCTTAAGGTTACTTTTTCAATACCTTTTTTATTTTAAGAGAAAGGTTTAAGTTAAAGTCACATAGATTGATGCAACTGAGATGAACTACTTGACACTTAGAACTGAATTGTATAATATTTTTAATCCTCAGTAGCACCAACAATGTTGAATATAGCTGATTTTAGTTTTTTTTACCATGATGACTTTCCATACCCAGCCGTGCTCATGGTGGTTGCTGCTTAATGAACATTGAAGCCACTTCCTGCCTCGAGACTACATTTGACATTATGCACTACCAAGTCATTTTTGTCAGAACTCTTACTTTGTGACACAAAGAGAAATCTCTTTAGGCAAAGGCAGAAGAGTGCTGTTCTTTCAGAGCATAAAAAAGAGCAAAAGCTTTCAGAACGACAGGTGGTGGAATGAGTGAAAAGCCAATGGAAACTGTGTTTCAAACAGTTTTTCTTCAGTAAAGTGCTGCACTTCCAAAATCAAAGCTGTGAGCTACTTAGTTTGTAATAAGGTGAAAAAATGGTAAGACAATTGAACACCTTTATCCTGCAGCTAATGTTAGAGCATTTGTGTGATGGAAAAGGAGGCTGTAAAATGAGAAAGGAGGCAGTAAAATCAAAAGTTTTACTATCCACCATCTGTTAAAGCTGTTAATGTCTGCAATAAATCCCATGTATTGCCCTTTAAAAAACACTTGTTTGTTTTATTTTCATATGGGAGCTTTAGCGCATTCTGCTCATGGGTCAGCAACAGATGTCCACAGTTTCCTCTTTTAATCCATAACCATGAGATCCGAAAATGTAACAGAATTGGATTTGGGACTTCACTAACACCCTCATATGTTTACAGGCTTTGGTTATTATTAGATTACACTGCAACCCTCTTATGAGGAATTATTACAGAAAAAGCTCTAAGGGTAGTGTAAGAGTACGAAATCACTGTTTTTATGTGTTAAAGATAATATGCATTGTGCACATTGTTCATCTACAATGGTTTTTTTTTTTTTTTTTTTTTTTTTGTCAAGGTGCTTGCAGTAAATCTCTTCAGGGCATCACTGGTTTAGGCTGCTGAATCGCAGGTTTGATGAGTGTGAGCAATTTGACAAGAGACACAGTGAGACACTTCAGAGGCTTTCACTTGACATGTATCTTGAATTGTGCCTCATTACTGCAGTATTCAAAAGCAGCTCCCAGGTCCCATATTGAGTTTGATTGGTCCTTTTATCCAATCTGAGATGCTTCTTTTCCATCTCTTCCCTCGTCTTTTAGTGAGAGCCGGTGTTTTCCTCTCAGTGGCTGATTGTTTCTCCTGAGCTGCAGGGAACCATCAGGGACAATCAGTCATCCCTGCATGTATTTCTTTTTTCTGCACATGGCACAGTGTCATGCAAGGGGCTCCTTGCTACACAAACTGAAATGAGGATGAAGTGTGAAATGAGGGTGAAGGTTGCATGTTTTCTTGGCTGCCCCTACCAGCCTGACAAGTATCACCTATGCCACAATACCGAGGATAAATCCCTGAGAGAAATCCGGATATTTCTAATTTTATAAATGTTTAAGTATGTAAAAAATACAGCGGTGTAATCAACCTGAAATAAAAACAGGGCTGCAGCAATGAAGTATCTAATCCCCTTAATTAGATTCTCTTTTTTCTTTTTTTTTTTTTTTNTTTTTTTTTTTTTTTTACCCAAATGTAATTCTGGTATTTAGTATAGAAACTTCTTTACCCACAGGAAATCAATCAAAATTAAAATTAAAGTGACCTGAACAGCAGTTTGTATAAGCACCCAATCCAGGGAAAGCTGAACTCACCAACTTTAAATCTTTTCCCCTCCTTTGGTTTAAAGAATCACAGACTTTTTGGGTTTGGGAAACATGCAAACAGATGTGATTTGAAGCTGCAAATGCATGTATGTTTTTTCAAATCTCCTACAGTCCCAAACCATGTTGTTGTTCGGTGCAAAGAGCAATATGATGCATCTGCACTACCAACATTCTCTGCAACAGCAATCCAAAGCCATAATTCATCCATGGGATTTGGAATGGGAGCATATTTACCAAAATAACATCCTTATTGTGTTCCTGTCTGGGGTAATGTGTTCCCAGATAAGCAGTGCTCAGATAAGATAAGAAAAAACAGCTGCAACAATATTGCATTTAATATCAGCAAACCTCTATTTTAAGCTTCCTGCGCATCAACCCAAAATCTCAGCCAACTCTGAGGCAGAATCAGGGCTTTTAGAAGTTCATTAAATATCACGTTCTGACCTTTTAAGATATTCAAATACAAGGGCTTGAAGCCAAATTACAACAACAAAGCTATGCAATACAAAACAGCAATGTGATAATAAAAATGACCACATAATTTGGCAGCAGTAGTTTATAGAATGTCTTATGAAATTTTCTGAAATGTGTCTGTAAAGCGTGAAGGGAGATCAATTATTTTGAAAAACATACAGATATTTGAAGGAACGTTATTCAGGAAAACAGGAAATGTGGGGAGACAGAAGGAGAAGGATTTTTACGTAAGTTAATTTATAATAATGTAGTTATAGCCTGACTGAAATGTATTATTTATATATGGTCTTGTGCATATTGATAATATAATGATATTTGAATTATATTAGGCCAAATGTTACTTTACTTAAATGTTACCCAAGAAGTAAGATCACTCATCTCTGAAACTACTTAAGTAGTCTGAAAACAAGAGCTACTTGTGTGTGCTTGTATTTTGGTGTTAGTTGCTTAGATCAAAGGTTAAGGGTCAAAGGTCAAGAGCTTGATTGATCATATGCAGAGATATAAGGTGTAATGCACAATGACTGTCTTAGTTTGTTGTATTCTGCTTTCCATAAAAGCTAAACAAGAGTTTAAAAGAATTTTTCTAAAAAAATGGCATTTTGCAATTCAATTACTTCCTATTAATCAATCCACAATGAACATATTTTCTTTTTGTCGGAGCTTTTTAAACAATGACCTAATGTAAAAAGAAAAATTAAAAAAAAAAAAAATGGTTCACAGCAAAATTACATGAAAGATTTTTCCTTCTTGGTGCCATAACAGAAAATGTAATCTAAAACAGAAACAGTGTACTAAAAGTAACTGAGTGGAACAGTAACCTCTTTAAGTAAAAGTGGAAATTACAGTTTAGGTACCTCAGTAAACTGCAAGATGTAAAACTAGTAATGACAGTACTTGGTTATTTGTACTTGTACTTGTACTTGTAATTCTGGCTATGTGATCCTACATGTTCTGACGTCAGTGCAGCATCATTAATGGGGATGCTGTCCAGGGTGCTGAATCCTGGCTCCACAGCTGATGCCAGAGCCTCAACAGGTGTGTGAAGACTTTAATTATTCAGTTTAGTTGGTAATTGTCAGAGAGAGATGTCGGGTTAGTCTCACACACAGGCGGACATCACTTTGTGGAGGTTGCAGAGGTCACAAACAAGCTTTTCTTTCCTTTAACAAACATGAGTGAACTGCTACCTGCTCTGGAGGCGGCCAAAATCTACCACACCAACTATGTGAGGAATTCCCGGGCCATTGGCGTCCTGTGGGGGGTGTTCACCATCTGCTTCGTCATCATCACCATGGTGGTCTTCATTCAGCCGTACTGGATCGNGGGGGGTGTTCACCATCTGCTTCGTCATCATCACCATGGTGGTCTTCATTCAGCCGTACTGGATCGGGGACAGCGTGAACACCCCGCAGGCCGGATACTTTGGCCTCTTCCACTACTGCATAGGCAACGCGCTGACCTCAGAGCTGATCTGCAAAGGCAGCCCACTGGATTTCAGCTCAATCCCATCAGGAGCCTTCAAGACCGCCATGTTCTTCGTCGGGATCTCCATGCTGCTGATTGTAGGCACCATGGGCTGCTTCAGCTTGTTCTTCTTCAGCAATGCTGGGAATGTCTACAAGATCTGTGCCTGGATGCAGCTGGCTTCAGGTAAAAGGACAATGCTTTCCACAACTAAATGACTGAAATGACTAATGATGACATACATAAATGTTTGGGGAAAATATTTTCTTTACCCTAACCAAGGACATCATTTGTTTGTATATACAAATTATATCAAGGGTCAAAATCCATTTGTGCATTTTGCAGTCAACGTTTGGTTGAACCTTTATTTGGATAGCCCAATGCTGATATAACTTACTATCAAATATAAATGGGAAATATATGTATATTTGTTATAGGAGAGTAGATTTGGGGATTTCTGGGATTTTGGTTATCCAAGGAGGGTGATATAGTTGTTAATTCTGTCTTTTATTAAAATTTTTAAATATCTGGTAAAAAAAAAAAAAAAAANAAAAAAAAAAAAAAAAATAGATAGTAATCCCCAAAATATTATTACATTATCAATACTCTACTCCGTATTCATATTATGTCACCAAAACATCTACTGAGTTGAAAAATAAGGTTACTGCATTGTGCATGGATATTTGGTGTCTGAGTTAGAAAGCTCCTGGTCAGGGTCAAGGGTCACAATCTGTATGGATGAAAATGGAGATGAAACTGTTGCTACTTTTTAGCACCTGATGAACCTCTTAGTATCAGTGTCTAATTATCAGTAATAAGAAATAAACAACATAGCCGGTGTCTACTTTTATCATAAATGTACAAATTTCAGTAAGTATATCAAATATTTAACACAGTTCATCAATTTATATTAAAAATCTGGAATGAAGCGGGTCTCAAGGGTGAGAGAAAAGTGTGAGTTGAGGGTGAGGTGATAAATTCATCTTGTCACCCTCTCACCTCTTATGTTACAGCCGTGCTGTGTGTGGAAGCCAAAAAGGGATCCGGTTTCAACTCAGTCTGACACCTCTGATGGTAGATAGGTTGCATGTAATAAGATCAGGTGTTAGTGTGTTGTTACCTGATCTAAACACACCAAAACCCACCACATGATAAAAGCTTTTACAATACACAAGTTCCTTGAAATGCACATGGCTGCAAAATTCAGATTTTAAGAATGCAAGTTTGTACAGTTGCTGTAGTAAAAACCCACAGGCAACTTCAGAAGATGATGTGCATTTAACATTTTAAGAACTTTCATCAGAGTATATCATGCAAACAGCACTGCTGAGCATCCTTTCCTCTGCTGCACCATAACATAAATTAAACCTCTGGCGTTTCAAACCAAACCTTATCCTGCACTGGAGGCTCAAACCTCCTTCATAATTGTCTATCAAAGTAAGTGTGCACAAGGGGAAATTATTGCAAGCCCTTGCTGTTTATGTGTCCTTCTTCCCCCGCAGCTGCATTGATGATGATGGGCTGCTTGATCTATCCAGACGGCTGGGACTCCCCTGAGGTGAAGAGGATGTGTGGCCAGAGGACGGACAAGTACACCCTGGGGAACTGCACAGTGCGCTGGGCCTACATCCTGGCTATCGTTAGCATCCTGGACGCCCTCCTTCTGGCTTTTTTGGCTTTCACTCTTGGCAACCGTCAAGACAAACTACTGCCTGATGATTTTGAGATTGAGGGAGGTAAGGGTCATTGCACAGAAGCTTGAGCATGTTGAATAAAGAAAAGGAGTAATCATCCACGACAGACCAAAAAGGGCAGAGAGCTTGCTTGATCACAGGGAAGTTGCCCATGAGTTTGCATGAGATGTCTGCCAGCCAGTCCCAGCAAAGATCAAATTTTTGTTTACTAAATAAACCTAAATAATGCTGTTTTCCTGTTTTGCAGGAGAGTCTTGAACGCCCCTTCAGGACCGTGATGTGAAACAGATCTACTTTGGTTTGAACTTGGGAATGTGGTCACTTGAAGTTTCAAAGTTCAAGACAGGAATTCCAAATGTCATGATTTACTTTAAGCCAAACTGTTCTCCATTATTGCCTTTCTTATTATGTATTCAGTTATTTTCAAACTTGTGTGTAAATTTTAGGCCTTAACTGAGATTATTTCCTCCTTCACTGCTTCATAAAACTGACACACACATCCTATTGCATGTTTTTATTCTGTAGTTAAGGTTGAATTAACATAGAACTCCAGAAAAAACCTAGACACATTCTATATAGTATGAACATCTGCTTTATTGAATGGTATGTAGTTTTGTAAATTGACATCTCACACAAATCTACATAGCCCTGAATATGACACTGATGGAAATTGTGTCTTTAATTGAACCTAGACCTTAATAAATGCGTAGATATGATAAAAATGTGGGACACCAATAACATCTGATCTCACCTTTCCCCTGGTAAAAACAGCAACGTTATTATTGAACAGTTGGCCCACATACACTTGAGTTTAAGCACATCTTCCAAATGCTTTATTAAAACACAGTTACCTGCTAAATAGGCTTAACTAAGACATAAGATTTGTTAAAAACTGTACACAACTGTAATATACATAAAAGCGAACTCTTTGGTACATGTATACACAGTTTATTTTCACTTTTTTCTTGAAATTGGGCTTCTAAATATGTCAACTTGTTGAAACCTTTAAACACGATATTCCTGAATTGCAATAAGTGTATGAGAATACCAGCCTCCCATGAGAATGAAAGATCTCATTTATTACAATCAATTAACCACACTAAATATCAGGTGTTAATGGATTTTTCTATGGCTAAATCATATGTCCTACATTATCAGACAGTGGATGTCTCAATAAGAAACACGTCATTCTGTCTGGAGAAATGCTGTGTATATTACCACAGTCAGTGTAAATGTCAGCCCAGTGTACAACTTCCTAACCCTACTTTACAAATACAAAATGTATGCCTTACACATGTAACAGAAGATAAAACAATTCAGAAAGAGAACACACCACTAATGAAATGATGAGATAAAAGTTGAGAGCGAGTTCATTTTATGGAGACACAAATGACCAATAAAAGCTACATATCCTTGATTTGTTTGGGTTTTAGTGCAGGAGTGAAATAAACAAGGACGAGTCACTAGCGTTACAATAAAAGGTTTGTTAAAGTGGGCGAACGAAGCACAGCAGTTTGAACCAACATGACCATAAAGTAATATAACCCACTGGATTCCTGACGTTATCACAAAGAGGAACCCAACAAACGTAAAGCAAACATACACAGAAGCATTAGCTCAATAACAAGGGAAAAAAACATTTAAAAATAAAAAAATCCAAAACAACGAAATGAAAGAGAAATAAATATTTATCTGATATGCCCAAACTGGAAAAGTGATCTGTTGCAGTCTCTGGAGAGAGTCGGAGGGAAGGGAGGTGCAATGGCTGGAGGGTTCCACTAGAGGGTGAGCCAGGGGTGGCGCAGGCACTCAGCGGCCGTGGCTCTCTTCTCAGGGACCAGCTCCAGCATGGGAATCAGGAAGTCGGTGAAGCACTCGGCTTCTTCGCGGGGCCACTCGTACTTGTCGATCAGCACCTCCAGCAGCCCCCACGGCTTCAGCTTGGTGATGTGTTTCAAATCACCTGCAGGCAACCAATCAGACGCCTGTGTTACAGAGCTGTTCAACATGTACACAGTGACGTGTAGCACAAACAACACTTTCCAGTGAGTACGTGCACTAAGTACAGGAAGCTAGTTTCAAAATTAGATGTATCATAAGTGAAATACTTTATTGATATGTTTACACTTATTACAGTTTATACCACAGATACAGTATGTTGAAGGATGAAGGATCACACCAGCAATCATGCATGTTTGAGTCCAATATACAGAATCCATATACATATTACATTACAGACAACCATTTCCCAAAATATACTACTTTAGCGGTAAATTTCAGAATGTTTTTTCCTTCCAGATTGGTTTCAGCTTATTCCACTACGCTATTAAAATCAATTTGTAGAGACTTTAAATATGCTTGAGATGCGAGCATCAGAGCGAACATGATGTCTATTAGGTTTTTTGCCAAAGTTACTTTATTCAACTGATCCAGCACAGAGCTGCACAGAAGACGATGTATTTCTATGCTAGGAAATATAGTCTCAGGAGAAGAAGGGTTTTACCAAGAAATTAAAATGACCATGCCTTCTACAATCATGCGTAAGTGTTGGCAGCGAATCATTTAATTTTAAGGTGGATGTATCAACTAAACATTTGATTTTGAAAGATCAGAGGATTTGAAAAACTAACAGGAAAACTAAAACAGGGTTTGTGGAAATTGGTTGGAAATAGTTGTCAGTAACATTACACGTATGCAGGGTTATACATATACTGTATATTGGGCTTAAACGTACAATCACCAGTATGGTCCTTTAAAACGGTTTAAGCTCTTGGTCTGACAAAGTTTTCACTGGTTTTGACACTTTTTTTTTTTTTTTTTNTTTTTTTTTTTTTTTTTTACCTTTCTTGGTGAAAAAGTCCTTGGAATATTTTCCAGTCATTATGAGCTTGCGTGGGACACTCCCCAGCAGCTCAATGATCAACGCTATATGGTCTACAGAGCAGAGCCGCCCGGCAGACGGATGCCATGGGGAAGAGGGGAAGGCAGACAAGACAAACAACAGATGATCAGACAGTGTCCCAGTCACAGGCCTACTCTGGGTGCGTGGGTGGAAGGTTGAGGAAGAGAAGGGCCAGGCTGACAGCACACTCTAAGCGGATGCATAGTTGAGGTGCAGTAAGAAATTGGCCATGGGGTCATCAGACGTTTTCAACTTTTTCCAGCCTACGATCAAGAATCAGTCCCTTCGGGTTTCTGCCACAGCCAATAACATCTTTTGATTACTGAAGGTGAACGCACTATGTAACAGCATAGTTGGCCATGAGAGCAAGGTGGTTTGCACATATTTATTGATAATCATGTACATACGTACTCCTGCTGGTTTGGTTGTAAATAGATTGTCTCCTTACACATTTTTATTTCTTTAATTTGCTCCTGATGCCTTATCCTTATTTGTATTTTGTTTTATTTTATTATATTTTTTTATACTTAAGAAGCACAGTCTGGGAATCTACAAGAAAAAGCATTTCACTGTTGTTTTACTTGTATGGCTGCACGTGACAAATAAAACTTTGAAACTTACTGATCAACACAAAAAAAATCTGCCTCCTCCTGAGAGTTTACCCTACAGGGATCAATGCTGCATCACATTCTTGGTATCTTTCCAAGTCCTGTGCTACATCTATGAAGCCTCTTCCAGGCATTGTTTGACAGAATTCCCACACTTCAGGTAAGATGTGGTAACACTTTAAAGTAGCTGACATTTATATGTCCAGATTTTAATATTAAGCAGTAAGCCCATTTATTTTGGATGCATCAACAAACTTGCTTGGACTCAAAATGCTGTCAGGGACCCTCTCCCTCATCCCCTCTCTCTCCCACCCGGTGATCCCAGGGCAGGCCACAGACAGAGGGTGGCATACCTTTCTTGGTGAAGAATTCCTGTGAGAATTTCCCACTCAGGGCATAGTGTCGAGGGATTTTACCAAGCAACTCAATCATGAGAGCAAGGTGGTCTGGAAATGAAGTACATCAGGAGAGGAATGGAGGAGAGAGAAAGCAGGCATCGGGGGACAGTTTGGCAGTAAAGAGCAGACAGCAAAATGTAGAGGGAGAGAGAGAGCAAAACACAGTCATGAGGAACATACATGAGGGTGAATGGAGAATGACAGCCAAGTATATGACATGGAGCGAATACATGGGTGCATTAATTTACAAAACAAAAGCAAGTTGATATTTGAACAAATGTAGGACATATACTTCCAAATATGAAACAGACTGAAAATAAAGTTTAAAGGACCATACCTGTGATCATACGTGTTTGAGCCTAATATACTGCATATACAACCGTATATATGTTACGTCTGACAAAGAATTTCCAAGTAAAGCCCATACTTCAGTTTTCGAGGTTTTTTTTTTTCCAAATCCCCTAATCTTTCAAAATCAAATGTTCAGGTGATACACCAACCTTAAAATTCAATGTTTTGCCTTCTAACACTTACAATGATTGTAGAAAGCACAGTCATTTTAAATTTCTCTGTAAAAGCCGTCTTCTCCTGGGACTATAATCCCTGGTGGAGACATACATTGTCTTCCGTAAAGCTCCATATTAGAGCGGTTAAATAAATTTACTTTGACAAAAAAACAATAGACATCTTTTTCGCTGTGATGGATTATGTGTCTCAAGAGTGTTTGAAGTGTCTGCAAGTTGATTTTAATACTGAAATGGAGCCAATGTGTCAGTAACATAACGTGTATGTGGACTGTTATACTGGGCTCAAAGGTGCATGATCACAGTATGTTCCTTTAAGGACATCAAAGCCATATATGCTAAAACCCTGTCCAGTAAAGTCAGTGATACATGGATGACTTTAAAAAAATAGTATAATCACGCAACAGAAACAACAATGGTACAATGTTATGGGTCAACAGTTCATTTAGTGGAGAAGACAATTCACAAGTCTGCCATTAAAGCGAAGGCCAAATTTCAGCAATTAGCTGACATGCTGCAACAGAATCAAGTCAAGAAAGAATCCTCGAGCAAAGCAGCAGGCAAATGGTAACTTAAAGAAAGAAAGCATAAGCAGGAGGAGGAAGAGTGAGTCACAAAGAGATGAAGGAAGGCAGCTAAGGGAGGGAGGGAGGGAGGAGATGGGCCCATCTTCAGTGGTGAATGCAACATGGCTCCCATGTGTTAGAGGGGAAATAGACACAGGAATGCTGGTACTCATCATCACATGACTAGATTCTCTGCAATTTAAATTTCTATGCCCTACAATCTGAATATTCTAAATTTGAAAGCATTCAAATTAGCAAATCACTGTAATGGAGTACCTCATTTAAGTGTTACATTGCGGGGAAAAAAGCAAACATTGTAGGACCGCACATTAATGTGTAATAATGTGTAGTCATAATTTGCCATGCCGACTGTGAAACTCTTCATATTCAAATGGATATTTTAATTAATTCAATAAAATCCCAATGATGGTCGATTTAAACACAAGTAAACTGAATAGAATAGACAAGAAAAGGAGGTCCAGCAGTACCTTCATCCCTGGAATAATCTTCACCAGAATGTGGTTCAAATAAGTAGTCGCCTGTGGCCAGCTCAAAGGCCTGAGGAGACAGCAAACACACACTTCATGAACTGGGCATGGCTTGACATGTCTCCCACGAGCAAATAAATTCCTCCCATTACTAGCTACACTCCCATAACAAGAGCTACACCATAGTTTTTTCTTTGTATTACAAAATGATGCAGACAGCTGATTGTCAAGACAATCCCAAACTCACCATGCAGGCTGTGCTCCATATGTCGGCAGGCGTGCTGTATCCAGAACCGATAAGCACCTCTAGGGAACGGTACTGCCGTGTCTGAATGTCTTCTGTAAAGTGCTTGTGCTGAGAATAGAAAGGAAACAAATGCTAAATGACAAATCGGCATTATGTAACGTGGAGGTAGAAAGCTGACAGGCTTTTACGCTGTTCTGAAGGAGAAGATGAGCTGTAAAGATGTGTTCTGTTGAGGCAGATCGACCGACTGTGTCGAAACAAAGAGCTGGTAGTTCCATTACGGGAAACACTGGATGTGTCCTTAGCTGGAAAGGCTTCATCCAAAGCCCTCAGGTCATTAGCAGACTACTCACCACCCAGCAGGCATTTCCCAAGTCCGCAATCTTGACCTTGATCCTGTCTGCATTGAGTGGCTCAAGTGGGTTCACCAGCAGCGATCCTGCTGTTAGCTTGTCTATATCAGAGCAAAGAGTGTGTTAAAAAAAAACAAAAAACAAAAATCAAATAAAAGTTGATCTAACAATAATTCAAAGTTCACGTCTGAGCAATTTCTAAACTTCTGAAGCGGTCTGCCTAGCCGCAAATACTCCTCAGCTAGCAGGTGTAGAGATGTTTGGGTGACTGACCATTTCTCAGGCTCTCCTGGGTCCTGTACTGACAGGCCGGGATGTTCTGGTCCCCCTCCTGATAAATGCTTCGCTCCAACTCTCCATCCTTCAGCTGCACAGGAAAGTGTCTTACAGTCACCCCACCGCTCTCATCACCTCTGTCTTCCGTCTCAGTGTCCAGCTTTTTGAGCTCGGAAGAGTCCACGCCATTGCAGACAGCGTGAAGAGGGGCTGCCTCGTACTGCTTCTCCTGAATGCCATATTTCTCTGTGGGCCCTGCGTTGCCATTGTGTTGGTCTTCGTTCCTCCATTGTTCTACCTCCTCATGGGAGAGGCCATTACAGTTCAACTCCAGCCTTTCTGGTCCCGCTCTCATCACATCTGCATTTAGACGTATCTCTAACGAAGATCAGAAACAGATAATTCTCATGATGAAAACATTTTTTCAAATGAGTCGTGCTACAGGCAAATTATTTTTTTTAATTAAAAAAAATACAGGAAGCATAAATTACTCCTGTAATGTTTAATCCTTACCCTCCGTTTCTTCATTTCCGACATCCTGTAGAGACACCTGTCTGAGAGGAGCGCAGGCCCTTCCCATGGGAGACTGAGGGTCCTCCTCTTCGTCCTCTTCCTCCTCTCGTGTCTCTGTGGTCTTTTCCATCTCCTCCAGGTCCATGATGCACTTTTCCAGCAGCTCCGCTTGACGCTTCTGCTTCTTTTTTAACTTCTTCTTCTTGTTCTTGGACATTTTTACTGTCTGTCAGTGGGTAAACAGAAAACTTGCTTGAAATGTAGTGAATATTAGAATAAAAATGTGGGAGGTTGATGTCCCATTCAACAGAAACTAATAAAATGGCTTTGACTTGCCTGTTTTGGTGCAGGGGCTGTGCTTACTGAAAAAAAAATATCACATAAGTACGACTGGTTGCCAAAATGAGCTCATGGATGTATACCGTAAATCAATATGCTTTCACATACTTGCTGATCCTGAGGGAGGAGGCGCCCCTGCCCTCTGCCACTCTGTGGCTTCTGCCGCAAGCTTCCGGATATATGGCTCCTCAACACTCATCAGGATATTCTCTGGCTTGATGTCAGTGTGGATAATCTGACACTTTGTGTGCAGATAATCCAGACCTTGGAGCACCTAGGATATGAGGGCAGGGAAAATCATTGTAAAATGCTACTGGAGCAGTAAATATTAGAATTGTTTTTCCTACCTTCCAGCCTTCCAGACTGCCACTGGTTTCAGTTTATTCCATTACGCTATAAAAATCAACTTGTAGAGACTTGAAATGTGCTTGAGACAAGTAATCTATTTCAACAAACATGACATCTATTATATTTTTTGTCAAAGTAACTTTATTTAACTGATCCAACGTGGAACTACACGAAGAAAATGTATGTCTCTGCCAGGGAATATAATTCCAGGAGAAGATGGCTTTTACCAAGAAATTAGAAACAACTCTCCCTTCTAAATTCAGAAGTACATGTTATCAAGTGAAACACTGAATTTTAAGGTGGGTGTATCACCTGAAATTTGATTTTGAAAGATTATGAAATTTGACGAAATATGTGTATAAAACATGTTTTGGGAAATGGCTGTCAGTAATATAACATGTATGCAGATCTACCTATTGGGCTTAGATATTCAAAATTTTTGGTATGGTCCTTCAAAAACTGGGTTTATTTCTGTATATTTAATATCTTCAGCTTTCCTTTCTCTGCATTTTGAGGTTTTTCCACACAGGTAAAATGCAAATTTAACAGAAAAGCGAGAAATGCAATCTCTGTAGCCGAAGAAAGATAAATGCTTCTTCTCAATCTATCTGTCCCATCTGCAGGCAGGGTCGATTTATCACCATCACGTCCTTATACATTATCACAGAACACGCCATCCTGATTGGTTGGCACCCATCACACAACCTGGAGGGCAACTTCCTCTTATAAATGAGAGCAACCCATCATCACAGTAGGGAGATGAGTCTTAAGCGTGCAAAAAGCATCGCACCTTGGGTGCGTTGCGTTACCTGTTGTATAATGGCCTTCACACAGGGCAGAGGCAGGCCTTGGTAGTTGGATTTAATAATCCATTTCAAGAGGTGGTGACCCAGGACCTCAAACACCATGCACACGTCTGATGACAGCAGCAGTCAAGGTGGCAACAACATAATACTCACACAGGTAAGCTTAAAAAAAAAAAACAGGGTGTGAGCATGTCCTGGTCTGTGAAGTCATTCAAGTACAAGAGAAGTAGCACTGTACCCGACAGAAAACAGGTCATAGGAGTGTAAATACTGCAGTGTTATTACGGAGTGTCACATTACAGCTGCAGTAATCTCTTGTGTTTGGGGAGTCTCACTCCACCAAACTGTCCCTGCTACACAGCGATAGGTGGGAGGTCTATGTGGGATGCACGAGGTTCCACTCACACTCATCACCTGTTATTTACTTTGTTACTTGCATACTACTTGAGCCCAACGGAAAGGATTATCCTTTGTCAAACAAAGTGTTTTTTTTTTCAAGGATGAAGACGATCCTGTTCATGCAGTGTAAAACAATAACAGATCAAATCTGAAAAACAAAAAACAAACAAACAAAAAAAAAACAAAAAAACACATTACGACATTAGGCTGGAAAGGATACGAGTTCCATTGACACCAGAGATCTTGAAGTCGTCTAGCAGCTGGACCACCATTTCTCTATTGGGATCATTGGGGTCTGAGTTTCTTACCTGCAGACAAACAGAAACAAGAACATAAGCATACAATTAGCATTTACATTAGGCTCATCAAATATAAGATGATCTATATGCTGCTAAAACAATTAAGAGTATTGCAATAGAATATTGAGTTCTTAATGTACGTAGTTGTTACATACCACGTCACTGCATAAAAACACCCTGCATAAATGTTTGCTTTCTGATCTGTAGTGATTAAAGGACCATACTAGTGATTTTGCATGTTTGAACCCAATAAATACTACCCGTATCCACTTCCAACCATTTTCCTGCTAACACTTCTGCATGAAGGTATGGTCATTTTAATTTCTCAGTAAAAGCAGTCTTCTCCTGGGACTATGTTACCTGGTGGAGACGTACATTTTCTTCCATGTAGCTCCCTGTTGGACTGGTTAAAGTATATTCAACAAAAAATTTAATAGACGCTATGTTTGCTGTGATGGATTACTTATCTCAAGCAGGTTTCAAGTCTCTACAAGTCAATTTTTATAGTGTAAAGAAATGAACTGAAACCAATGGCAATCCGGAAGACATGGAGAAAAATTCTAAAATTTACTGCTCCAGTAGCATGTTTTGGAAAATGGTTGGCAGTAATGCAACGTGTACTGTATGCAGGATTTTTGGGCTCAAACATGCACAATCACTGGTTTGTCTATTTAAGACAAATTTATGTACATGTCCTTGCAAGTTAAGTAATTCCAACCTAATCTAGCTAAATTGTAATTTTGTTGGCTCAGCAGTCGGTAAAGATTCAATGCATGATAATTTAACTGGGATACTTACAGATCTGAGGAGTTTAATCTCGTCCACTGCTGTCTCCGTGTAGTGCTCTGCACTCTTCACCACCTTCATTGCTACAAATCTTTTCACCCTGTAACCACAGAGCAAGTAACGTTCACTAACAGGAAGTCCTGAACAAGGTGCCACCATAACAGTTTTGTAGTCACTTGCTACTTGCATCCAACTTTAACTCTCAAAACCAAAACCCAGTTCACTAAGAATATACAGTAAAATGTTCCTACTGGATGTCCCAGGCCAGCCACACGGTAGAAAAGTGTCCCCAGCCCAGTTTCCGGATCACGTGGTATTTCCCATTGTAAAGGTCTCCTACTTTCACGTGATGATAACCACCTAGAGAAGAACAAATTCACATTTAATAGATAGTACATCAACCACAGAAATACTTACCATTATTACATTAATCTGATTATTCATAAGAACTGCATTAAAGTGTAAGACAGGTCTCACCTTTGCAGTAGTCATTAGGGTCCTCCTGCTCCTCATCGTCAGAGCCAAGGATCTCCTCAGGTTCCTCAGGTTCCTGAGGCGAGGCTTCTCGCTGAAGATGCTGCCGAGCTCTGGGATTGGCCGGCTGCCTGAAAGACGAAAATATATACAGCAACAATCACGCATTTCAGGAGGAATCGTATGCATTAGATATACTTTTCCTCCAGTACACTGAGTACTAACCATAACAGTACTTTTTAAATGTAATCTGTCGTTTTTATAACAGTAGTGTATTGCTACTGAATTTTACAGATGCTTAAAGGACCACACCAGTGGTTTTATATGTTTCAGCCCAATATATACAACCTGCATACATGTTATCTTACTGACAACCATTTCTCATGCTTTATGTTTTAGCTCATGTGATTAGTAGTAAACTTGTTAAAACAGCCAAAACCACCGGTGTGGTCCTTTAAAATTTTTTTTTCCCCCCAGATGCCATTGGTTTCAGTTCATTCCAGTACGCTAGAAAAATCAAAATCAACTTGTAGAGACTTGAAACATGCTTGAGATAAACTTTCATAGCAAACACAACATCTATTAAATTGTTGTCTAGGTAACTTTATTTAACCAGTCTAACACCGAGCTGCATGTAAGAATGTACGTCTCTGTCAGGGAATATAGTCCCAGGAGACGACAGCTTTTATCGAGAAATTAAAAATAACCATCCCTTCTACATTTGGGCTTATGTGTTAGCAGGCGAAACATTAAATTTTAAGGTGGGTGCATCACCTGAACATTATATTTTGAAAGATTATGGGATTTGGCAAAATAACAGGAAAACTAAAATATGGTTTTGTTTTAGAAAATGATTGTCAGTAACGTAACATGTATAAAATCACCAGTGTTGTCCTTTAACAGAGCACACCAGAGATTTTCTAAGTCTCTCTAGAACTTGTTAACAGTTCACCTTGACTCACCAAACACTGCTCAAGCATTACAGGTAACTTCTTGCAAGACCAAATAAAATAGCAGCAGCTACTATTATTCCAGGACAGGCTGTTATTGGCCGGACACCAATCCTTTTAGGTTCTCTCGGGGAGTAAACTTGAATGGTACTACTAAGAAGTTGTGAGCTTTGGTGTAACTGCCAATATGTGTCTTGGCATGGGTTTTGGTGCCAGCAATGAAACATGCTTTCAATTTTAAGTACAGGTCAAAACAAATAAATTAAGCAATGCTCACATAAAGTCAGCCAATCATCCCAAGTTTCCTGTCAGTCCACACTGGCTCACAAAACAAATAATCTGGGGCATAATTTTAAGAGTTATATAAGATGTTAAGACAAAACAAAATAGTTTGAAGTAGGTTATTTTACGATTTGGAGCTGCCAACTGCAGAATAGAATTGGAGCTGGAGAATACAATATCAAAGTATGCAGGCTTTCATATGCCCACGACTGTATTAATGGGTTCATGCAAATGTCTGAACCTAGAAATGGGCTCATGAGCCAAAAAAAAAAAACTTAAGAAACCTCAACAAGATGTAACCTAAAGGTCAGATATAGCGCACAGTTATCATTATGAGTCAGTGCAATCAACTTAAATAGTAATTTAAATAGTAATGCTTCAACAGTAATGTTTTCTTATTTCAGTAACAGTGTTATAATAATAAAATTTGATAACAATTTTATTTATATAGAGATAGATAGATATAGATATAGATATACAATGTACAGTACAGATCGCTGGAACAGGTGGCGGGTGTCACGTATGGGGTCAGAGGCCAACAGCCGGCCAATGGGAGCTGTGGATTGGATCTCATTTTATTTTTAGGGTGGCGCACTGCTGACACCTCTTTAAATTAAAGAGAGCCATCTAAAAATGAATGTCAACACAAAATGAAAAATGTAAGTATTAAAGCATGAGCCAAATGAATTATGAGATAAAATATGACGGGAAGACGTCGTAAAGAATGGAACAACAGAAAGGTTTTGGTTATTCCACTGCCTTTAGGATGTAGCTGAAGTCAATAGAAACTGCAAATCAAGCTTCTCACTGAGGTCTAAAGGAAACATGTACTTTAAAATCCAACATGCTTTTTTCCTAACAATATCGAGGCAGTGTTGGATAAAAGGTTTTTGGTTTTTTGGCTGTTCTGGTGGAGAGGAGGCTGGTTGAGTATTACATTTTTGTGGATTAATTTATGTATACATTAATTTGAGTGGCAATACAAGCTAGGAGTATGAAGTTTACTTCTGTTTTCTTAATGTATCACATGGGCTTTTCTATGTTTAAAAGTATCATCCTATACATCCTGTAAGCAATGACTGCTAACAGTTCATTTGCTAAATTTAACTAGAAGGCTGTCCATCATTAATTCCTCCACAAACTGGTCTGTTTTGTCTCGTGGGTTTGTCTGAACAAAATCTGTGACATACTGTTCACACCTGACATGTTAATTAATTGAGCTTGAGAGAAAAAGATTTTAGAGAACTACTTACAGAAAATGTAATGTATTTAAAGTAATTAATTACTTTTGTCTTAACTGTTATCTTTATGTTGTCATATTTGCTTTTGTGGCTTTCCCATCTGAAATGCATAGGCTCCACTTCTATTAATACTACTCTTGTACAAAAAAAATGACATTTGTTAAGAGGAACTGGTATTAATAATACATTTTGATTTTTAACTCAATAACTCTGCATTGGCTACTAAGGCATGAAGAATAAACACAGGACAGCAGCAAAAGAAGGGCAGTATCGAAGTACTGTATGTTTCAAAAGACAATTCAATTAGTGACATCAATAGTTGTAAAAATGTGCTCTATATTTTGGGTAGATACTGGTTTTTTCCCCTTCAGCGTTGCAGGCAGCTATGTGCTCAAATACTTTATTTAAAATTTTGTTAATCAGAGCAGCATCACAATAAAATGACACTTAGCCTGACAGCTGATTTAGGACTATTGTTCTTCCACTTCAAGCATGACTGGAATTCTTACTCCAGTTCTACATGATTCTCAGACTGTGGCATACAAGCTACTGTTCCAATATATATTTAGTTTCTTCTTTGTAGTATTTTTTTATTATCCTAACACCTGCTGTACATGTCAGTGAGACATGAAGATAAATAACACAATCAGGAGGTGAAAGTATCTGCAATGGTGCCGCTTTCATTGAACCACCGTGCTTTGGTGGATGATGTGGGTTTCTTCATTCTCTTGTTATAAATATAGCGCAGGCTGTTATGTAACTCTGTGGAGAATGCCATCGATGGCATGATTAGTAGATTGTTCAGTCCACTAAAACAGTCAGCAACATTTTATTTTCACATCTAAATGTTGTATTTTTCTTATGCAGTCCTTACTCAATTACTTTTATAGTAGAACATAGTAAACCTCTACCTTGGAGCAAATGCACACTCTCTGACTTGGGCTGGTCTGGAACTTGATTAATTTTATTTGTAGTAGCAGCTTTTGACAAGTTATTGAACGTGTGCATGAATGTATATGTTCAAGTTTAACTCGGAAACATCTGAGTTTTCCAGCCATGTCCATCTGTTCAAAATCGAAAAAATCAAAAATCAAATCTACCATTTAGGCATACTGTATGGTTTGTCAAGAAATGCTGATGTCATATGCTAGGAGTTGGCTCATTTTTATAGAGAAATGGCTTAATGGTTATTACACACAGTTTTGTGTTAGCTGAGCCATTGTGCCTTATTCTGTGCAACCGTAAGAGAAGTTATAAATTAAAACTGAACATAAAGATAGCCTCAGGTTTCAGGTGGGGATGGTGGCTCTCACTATTGCCAGTATTGTCAGATTGCATTCAGTTCAAGTATGAAAAATGAGATTGGTCTCAATCTAATGCCTGTGCAGACCAGGTCATAGCTGCTGGATAGTTTATTTCAGGATCATGTAACACATACAAGTTACTATAGAATCTACATCTTATGAAAATAATTTTTCAAATCTTTATTTGAAGATTTTGATACTGTTCTTATTCCCATGTACATGTATAAATGTAAAGGCATGGAAACCAAACCTGAGTGTTTTCTTTTGAGATGACTACATTCATCCCTTATTTTTCTCGTTACCATTAGAGGCACATCCCAAAACATCTCATGTCAGTTTCATCATATAAAAGTCTGGATCATGGATGTATATGCCAGACATCACCTCTGACAGACTGACTGCCCACCAACTAATAACATGAATACCAGGCTAAAAATTCTGAATACACCATTCAGAGAAGTCGCTTGAGGAAAAACTCACTTTTTGTTGCTGGATTTCTTTGCTTTTGCCCTCTTCTTCCTCGCCTGGAGTGCCAAAACTGTCAAAAAAAAAAAAAAAAAAAAAAAAGGAGTGAAAATGTTTTCATCATGATAGCTGTTTAATATCCATGTGACATCAAAACAAAAGGTATCAAACTGTCCAAGAGAAGGATAAAAGTACCGTATATGCAGTCCATCGCTATACAATGTACTGTCTAAATTGTAAGTATCTGTCGTACTGATAGTTTAATATTGGTTAAGGATGCGGGTTACATCGCTAACCTTCCCACAGAGGTAACATTTCTTTTAAAACGGTTAACACTGTGATGGGTCACAAAGTACCTGTTAATCGCATCGGTTACTCGGTATAGTAACGGTATTTTATGTGGCGATTAAATTAAAGGAGCTAGCTAATCCTGACATGTCCCATTGAAGCTAAAGCTAACGTTAGCTTGCTCCAGCTCAACAGTGCGACAGACGTCTTCAATTAAACCATCTGAAGGAGCGCAGCACAGATAAACTTTACATGCGTGGCATAACGACTACAGTGTCAACAAACAGACGCGTTTATGTCCCTTAAAGCGTGTCCTTCCGTGTGTCGATGTGAAGATTACCTTTCCTCTCCATGTTGGCTTTAAACGTAGCTTAGCCGTTAGTTACGCCAGTGAACGAATGTTCCACGCATGCGCACTGCTTCGTTTTTCTCTGGAGCGTTGACTTTACCAGAAGATGCCCTCAGCTGTGTGTGAAACAGGAATTTTACTACACAGTAAATTATGCTACAAGCAAACAAGAGCAGTTTCGCACACTTTAAATGGTAGTTGTGAATAAATCACAAGACTAAGGCATTCTGGGAGTAAGGAACCTTTACTAATTCTAGTGCATACAATGGCAATTTATTGACCTGTACTTTGAGTTTTTGTTGCTGTTAAAAACAAAAGAAACACATTTCAACTTGATGCACCCCCAGTGTAACACAATATTAACCACAGCATCAGAAAATATTAAAGTTAAATGAAAACTTTACAGTATCAGCAAAAATACCATTACAAGCTTCACAAACACTCACGGAATCGTAGCATGAACTCAAATGTGCCAGACATTTCTATGTATTTATACAAGTGATTGATGGACTATTTAGCCTACTAGTAAATGATTTTGGATTATTGGTGAAGGTATGAGTAATGGATTTGTTTGAAAATGAATCAGTTGGAGACCCATGCCTGTAGGGAATCTGGTAAATCCAGACCTTTTAAGGGCTTTTTAACCACATGAGCTACTGTATATCATGATGTAATGTTGAAACGTGCTTAATAGTTTGGAGCATCATCCAGTCAGCGAGCATGTTCTTCAGAAATTATATAAAGCATCACAAACCTAACAGTCAGTACAGGGCTTTTGTATAATATATCTTTAGGTACCCAATAAACTGGCAATTCAGTTGAATTTGAACTTGGATGATCAGCAATCCTGCTGACTGAGAATGTGATCCAGACAGAACTCACAACTGTGGTGTGTAAAAACTGTGGCAGGCTATGGCAGATTATAATATTGTCAGTATAATTATGCTACTCATCATAGGTTAGCCTTAAAAAAAAAAAATACTGTATCTCTGACCTACAATAGTTCCCAGTGGTCCTGAAGGTACAGCTGATATTGATCTGACACAGTCAGCTAGAAAAATTAAATTAACATTCTGACACTGCACTGGTCTTGCAAAAAGGAAAATATCTTCCTGTGAGGCACATTAAATGTCAGTTGAGCTGGTAGAGATTTGGCCAAAAAATAAATGCTTGACAAAATGTGCAGCGAGCTAATAATTCAAACATTAAATGGGGTAATATGATGCAAATTCCCAAAATGCAAAAATTTAGAAAGAACTTCTTGCACATTAACTCTATACAAACAACTAGCTTGGTATTTTTAACATGTTTACATTGTGATAATACTGATACAAACAAGTTTTATATATCAAGTCTAATCATACAGGTTTGATACTAATGATCGGGGAAATGGTTCGAACAATAACACCTTACAGGCAACTGAGGTCTCTTAAAAATAATTCTATATTTTGATAAACAAAGGACAGACGATAGTAGTTACTCTGCTGGACTGCAAATCATTTAAATGATGTTTTAACTGTCTATAAATACCTTCTTCACAAAGTATAAATACATCAATCTCTTTCAGACTTTTAAGCTGTATTTCTATTAGAAATTCTAGCTAGACATTTCTGTAAACCAGCAACACACCCTCGCATACAAACAAAAGTCTTTAAATGATGTGCACACCAATAGTGATTGCTTACTGGCATAACAAACCACAATCAAAGTTTTAAAAAAAAATATATATGGCACCAGTATTTACATATTTTTTAATTGAACCCACAAAATACATAGGTTTCCTAGTTTGGTGCCTTGTTAATGGAGCTTTCCTTAAAAACATGAGTGGCTTAGATTATTCTTCCACCCGATTAGATAAATATCTAGCAAACAATATGCCATAGGAGTCCTAAGTCTTTCATTTTACGTCTACTTCATTTTTGTTTGCTATTCAACTGAAGAAGACTTGACATCTTGATTCTACAGACTAAGACTTGATTCTACATTATGAAAATGAACAAAGAAAAATGCCTCAATTTCTGTTGGTGAGCACTAAAACATCAGTGACAACTGACAACAATCACATTCTCAAAGCTGTGAAATACATAAAAGCATAGATTCCCTCACAGATATGAATGCCTCAAAAGTACATTTCATAAAATGCAGGAAAAGTGATGGCAGTAATTGAATCAAATGCATAGTAATGCTCATTTTACCGTTCCATGTGACACAGTGCTATATATATCTATATATATATATCTATATATATATATATATGTATAGTATATATGGCAGCTTGGCAGAGTGAGCAGTCGACTAGCATATTCCTTTCATCAAAGTGATAGTCTCAGAAAGCTATTAATAACTTACTATAGGAAATCTGAAAGTGAAAAAGCACAGCTATAGGTCCAGATGTTTCAGCATCTGATGTTCTGAGTGTCACAGTGATGAGTCAAATCAAAACCTTCAGAAGAATAAAAATATTATTTCAGCTACTGGCAAGAAGTGACAGGACATTTCCCAGCAATGGACCATTTACATTAGTGGTTCATAAATAAAAAATAATGATAAATTGGTCAAAGTTGTTCCTGTTTCTAGACTGGTAATGATTCCCTTACAAAAACGAATGATGGAGAATGTTTTCTCAGACACTAAAGCTCGACTAAATCTGGTAGACACTCTGATACAACTGTGTTTGAGAGTTTGCATGACACTACTGCTCATCTTCATCATCATTACAGATGGATGCTGATGAGGCTGATGTGTGCAGCACGCCTCATGGTTCCATGTCAGGGTCAAAGATTAGGTGGCTCAAAGCTAAGCACCTCCTCGTAGGTTAATCCTGTAAGAAACAAAAAAATCATTATTATACATGTACTGTATGAAAACTGAGTCACTGGATTCAAGTTTTTAATTCTGAAACATTTCACCATTCATCCAAATGGCTTTGTCAGTCAGAAATGANGGATTCAAGTTTTTAATTCTGAAACATTTCACCATTCATCCAAATGGCTTTGTCAGTCAGAAATGAATAAACAGAAGGATGTAAAACCTAGTAGCTATGGTGTCACATCACAAAAAAACCTTCAATTCCAAATAAATACATTATTCAATTTTCTTTCTTTTTTTTGAATAAAATGCATTATTCAAATTTCAAACAATGAAAAAATTTCAAATAATAAATTTCTACTTCTAATTTTTAATGGTCCCCTGGTTGAAATTTATTATTTGAAATTTATTCATTGTTTGAAATTTGAATAATGCATTTTGCACCACACATTATTTAAAAAATATAAATAAAAATAATGTATCTATTTATTTGGATAATGTATACATGTATTAAATAAATTTATATAATTATATAAATTTATACATTATTAATAATAATGTATAAATTTATTTATTTTCCATATTATTAGAAATATTTGATGTGTGTTTCTAGATTGTGTTTCTCTACAGTAATGACATACGTTTCCATTCTTCAATCTCCAGCTCACGGCTCTCAAAGCTCTGGTCATATGGCTCAGCTTCGGGCTCATCTTCTGGGTCGTGGTACTGAGCAAAGTATGGGTGTTTCAAAGCCTCGGCTGCTGTGATCCGCTTATCTGTGTCCAGAACCAGCATCTTCTCCAAAAGGTCCACAGCTTTACAAAAAAAATTGTAGACACAACTGCATCACATGTTCCACGTGTGCACTACCCATGTTCAACCATCCAGCTGCTCTATTTTCCAACATTACAGGCTGAAACATGGAGGCTGTAACTCACCAGTCATAGAATATTTTTCACCTAATATTTAAAATGATCAAATGAAAAAAAATAAATAAAGGTATGCTTTAAAGGAACTGGACAAAAATATTGCATTTCACAGGGCTTGAACACTTTCAACAATATATATCCTCTATTCAGGAAAGCCTGGTTCCTCTGATATTACCTTGTGGGTTGGCACCAGTGAAAACCTCAGAAAAATCCCTCTTGGGCATCTGTGGCAATGAGTTGATGTAATTCCTGGCCTGAAAAAATACGTAATTCACATGTCATCTGCCACGAGCTGCTATATGTCACCCACTGACTAATATATTCTTTACACATCAGAGTAAAGAACACACACTCATCACCACTCAATTATATTTCTCTCAATAACCATTACTAAACTGTATACACCAAATGCATATAAGTACCAAGCAGAGAAATTATGATGAAAGGAACACAAATTCCCATCATTGTTTTTTACAAATCATAATGTTCCTCATAAGAAACCTTACACTGGAAGGGAAAAGAAACTCTGTTTTCCATAAATGGACATGAAAACTGTGTGTGAATTTCATGTTGAGAGGTAAGAGGGCAGATTTCATGAATGTGCAACAAAAAAACAGGAACAACAGAGTGAGGTATCTTTAACACAGAAGAACAATGTTTATGCAATTACTGCATACACTTCCTCTTTCATTTTGAAAGGATAAAATGCCAAGCAAAGGAATATGGCTTTAGTCAGCAAGTTCCAGTTTTGTGTGGAAATCATTGTTAAAAATCGCATGCAGCAAGCGTGTCATGCTCAATTACTCCAATTAAGCCTGAAAATATGACTAAAAAATGTCTCACAGCCCCTGTGGTGACTCCTAGAGGCCATACTTTAATTAAATCCCATTTGACCAAAGTGGTTTGAACAGAAAGATCAGGCTGAAAACTTATCTTCTTCATTAGACAATTTAGGATAAATCCAATTAAGTATAATTTGGTTTTATCATCTCATATTATTGCTGGATTGTATATGTTGATAGGCTGGTACACCATCATTGTTTGGGGTGAAACTCAGCATTAATACGTGATGTCGAGAAAGAGCTGCACTGTTTTGCAAGCCAGTGGAAAGTGTATTTCTTATGATGGGCCTGGCTATGCTGTCTGGGAGAAAGAAGCAGCTTGTGGATCCTGCTCACCTCGTGGCTGGGCATCCTGCTTATTAGAGATGCTGGGGGCGTTCCTGTCAGACGCATTATCTGCTGAAGCTGGTTTATATCTATAAGGCTCGTGTCAAGGGGCGTACAGCGATAGAGCAGAGCTGGTTAAAAAAGCTGCCTTTTCAAACACTCTGTGGCTAAACACGGAGTTCCAAAAGCAAACTCCTGGCTTTGAAACACAATGCGACAGGTGTTTTGGATTTAGAGGAAAAGAAACAACACAAGAAAAGCTTTGCGTTGACCAGTCAGTGGAAAGCCAGACTCAATTACCTGTGTCAGATTCATCTCAGGGTGAACATAATTTCTAAAAAAGGAATAATGCTGGCGATTTTGCATGTTTAAGCCCAATAAATACTGCCCACACACGTGTGACGTTACTGACAACATTTTCCAAAATATAAAACTATTTTATTTTTCCTGTTATTTTACCAAATCATCTAATCTTTCCAAATTAAATGTTCAGGTGATACCCACCTTAAAATTCAATGTTTTGCCTGCTAACATATCCAACTGTAGAAGGGACTGCTGTTTTTAATTTCTTGGTAACAGCCGTCTGCTCTAGGGACTGTTTGCCCTGGAGGAGATATGCATCTCTGCATGCAGCTCTGTGTTGGACTGGTTGAATGGTTACTTCAACAAAAAATGCACGTGTGATGGATTATTCATCTGAAGCACGTTTCAAGTCTCTACAAGTTGATTTTAATAGCGTGCTGGAATGAACTGAAACCAATGACAGTCTAGAACATGCTTTCTCAAAGTGGAGGCTGTGGCCCCCGGGGGGTCACTAGGGGAGCCACTGCATGGTAGGCGTGAGGAAGAAATTTGTAAAAACAATCAATAAAATTCTTAAAATATTTTTTAAATATTTTTTATGACAAGAATACAAAAATAAGCAATGTCCTATTTTTTTTCTTTTTAATTTCGACCACATTTAGTGAACTAGGTGGTATTTTTCATCAGTCCATCATCTGACAACGTCATCACCACTTTAGGAAGTTACCGAGGTTAGCGGATGTTACACTAGCTAGCAAGCTAATAGGAGCAGTTCCAGCGGTTCCGCTCTCGGACAATACAGTGGCCTGACAAATAAATGACATGGCTGAGGACATATCTGTTTAACTTTTGCAGCAAGTGCAGTCCAGTTCGTATTTCACATTATAATTGGACGAAAGCATCAACATAAGCAATACTGCACAACTGATCATTTACATCAGATTCCTCAATGAGTAAAAATATGTGGAAAAATACTTTTATTGAAAAGCACTTGAAGGTAGGGCCACTGGCAAGGACATTTTTCAGATTTTAGATGAATATATTGAATCGAATGGAATCGAATGGTCTCGATGTGTGGGTGTGTGCATGGATGGAGCTGCTGCCATGACCGGCAAGCGCAGCGGAGTTACAGCACTGATCAGGCAGAAAGCTCCCAACGTAGCAACCATGCATTTATACAAATGCCTAATTCCATTTGCCACAACCTGCCTTTGTGAAGCAGCATTTTCTACTTTGTAAGAACTGAAAGCAAAGAGCACACCTGCAAGTTGAAAATGATATGGGTATGGCACTGACACATCTGAAACCAAGAAAAGACAAAATGTGTAAAAGTCACTAGGTTCCTCCCTCCCTCTCACTACTGAGGGTGTACACGTACACACACACAGATAAGAAATGTTTGAATATTTTGAATGAATATAGTTAATGTTGAATTTTGTGGTTAATGTTATTAATGTTATTCAAATGTATCTTGAGTATGTATATTGAATGAATATTGAATACTGAAACTAATACTGAGTGAATAAATTTTACTGAACGTTTGCTGTAAGTATGAATAACTAATCAGATTTTACTATTCCTTGAATAGTATGTGGCTGGTTAGTATGTTTTGTAGATGGGTGGGGGGCCCAGCTGGAGAATACAACAATTTAGGGGTCCTTGACATGAGAAAGTTTGGGAACCCCTGCTCTAGAAGGTAGGAAAAACAATTCTAACGTTTACCACTCTAGCAGTATATTTTGGGAAATGTTTGTCAGCAATGTAACATGTATATACAGGACTCAAACGTGCAAAATTGCTGGTATTCTCCTTTAAGATTGTGGCAGCAAGCAGGGCTTACATGTTATCAAAAACCCACATAGCCGAAGGGTGCAAAGCATGTTGACAGTTAGCTAGCAGATCATTAATAACATGCTAGTGCACAGCACCAAACATGGCACTTGAAAAGGAGTTAGAACAAAGACTGTGCATAACTTTTATGAACTCACAGACTCTGAAGATATTTTCATCAAGAGCTCAGGCCCCGGTGTTCCGACGACCGTCATGATTAGCTTCAACTGATCAATGTCTACCAACACACAGTAAAGGAAGACCAGAATATGGACAAGGGAGAGGCGACCCAGAGGAATCTGACCTACAAATCATTATTCTTGTGGAATGATCTGTGATACTCAATTTGTAATATACTTCACACACCAGATGTGACAAAAGATAAAAGTTTCTGTCACACAGAAAATTAAAACAGTCCTTCCTCTGTACCCTAAGGAGTGTTGCACATTTAGCTTCAAAACACTGGTAAGAGGACAGAAAACAAAAGATTTATAAGCCCATACAAAGACTGGCTGAGGTGCAAACAGAGCCAGAGGGGAGAATGATGCATTATGTCTTTATGAGGTAAAAAGACCTCAGGCGGCATCACATCANGAGCCAGAGGGGAGAATGATGCATTATGTCTTTATGAGGTAAAAAGACCTCAGGCGGCATCACATCACAAGGTGTGAAGCAGAAATCAGTAACCGCAACAATTCAGATATCAGGAGGAGGAAGACACTGAAAAGAACCCTCAGAAATCAGTATCACAAGTCAAAGTGTGCTTAACCCATTTGGCATTCTGGTATTTGCATAAATACCAGAATGCCAATGTCAGAATCTCACCAGAGGAGGGATGAAGAGGTATGGATAAATCCTCAGATGAAAAGGATACGGTCAGTACCAGGAAACAGAGTTTTTCCAGTGAGAAGTTCCGCCATGATACACCCCACGGACCAGATATCAACTGGAAATAGAAAAACAGAAACAAACATTAGCACTTGCTGTTAACTCGTTGGTCCGCGATGTAAAATGTCAAAACAAAAAAAGTCCTTTAAAAAAAATTCAAAAGAAAAGAAGAGATTTTGCTGTGATGATCTACCTGTCACATTGTAATGCATCCAGTTCAGCATGATCTCTGGGGCGCGGTACCAGCGGGTGGCCACGTAGCCGGTCATCTCATCATCAGTTTGCCGCGCCAAACCGAAGTCCAAGATCTGAGCGAGGTTCAAGCGAAAGAAAAAGCATCATTGCTTTAAAAACATTCACCCTTTATAGTACCTCTGGATGATTTTGGAGGTTCTGAGTGGGAGCAGCACCGACCCGAAGCTCACAGTCTTCATTCACTGCCAGGTTACTCGGTTTCAGGTCCTGAAGAGAGGAAAATCCACAACGATCAATTACCATCATTTATATACAAGTGATGAGCTGAACTTATCTGTAACGGTTTTAAATATATATATATATCTATATATATATATAGATATAGATATACACAGTGTGGTCCAAAAGTCTGAGACCACTGTGAAAATGCTTCTGTTTTGCATTCTTTTTGAATTTAATATGTTTTTCATTACAAATGATAATATCATCTTAACAATTTAAGTGAAAAGTTGAATCTTTAAAAAATGTACATAAATTCTAAAATATCTTAGTATTTGGTATGCCCCTCTTTTGCTTTAATGACAGCATCACTCCAGCTGGCATGGACTCCACAAGTTTGTACAAAACCTGATGAGCCAAGTTACCCCAGCATGATGTGACAATGTTCCAAACAGCTTCTTGTGATGTCAGCCTTTCTGATTATTTCCAGATTTACATGGAAAACATCACAGATTTTCCATGTGGTCTCAGACTTTTGGACCCCACTGCATATATATGAGTTTGTGCTGGTTTGAAATGATAAACAATTGTTCCTTCTTTCTTAGCATTAAAGTCACAATATTTTTTATTTGTTAAATTTTAACATCGTGTAAAATAAAGATATAGATAAATGATTTACTTCCCTTTCAGTGTTTGCACAAAGCACAAGCCTGACTGTCATGTGTTTAGATGTCACAAAGTGTGACACACTGCTTCAATGTGGGTTACAGAGCAAGCAACAATTTTCTGTTTCGTGTCTGAATCACAGCGGCTGCTACCAAACATGGCACTTACTCTGTGAATGATGTCTGCTGAGTGGATGTACTGGAGAGAGATGAAGGAGAAATGAAATTACATCACCATGTAAGACAACTGAGTTTCCACTGTGCAACATGAATGAATCATTCAGTCTTTCAATTTGTCCAATTTAAAGGACCAGCCCAGTGGTTTTTGCATGTTTGAGACCAATATATACAACCTGCATACATACTGTGCAACTGACAACCATTTTCCAAATTATTTGAATTATTTTTCCTACCTTCCAAACTGCCATTGGTTTCAGTTCATTCCAGTACGCAATAAAAATGAATTTACAGAGACTTACACGTGCTTGAGTTAAGTAATCCATCACAGCCAGCATGACTTCTATTATATTTTTTTGTCTAAATAACTTCATTAACTGGTCCAACATGGAGCTGCACAGAAGAAAATGCGTGTCTGCCAGGGAATATAGTCCCAGGAGAACACAGCCTTTACTGAGAATTTAAAATGCTTTCTACATGTGAACATGTGTGTTAGCAGGAGAAAATTTTAAGAATTGGTGTATCACCTGAAGTTTAAGGCTGGCGTATCACTTGAACATTTGATTTTGAAAGATTAGGCGATTTGGAAAAATAATATGAAAGCTAAAATATGATTTTATGTTTTGGACAAATGGTTGTCAGTTACGTAACATTCATGAAGGTAGCATTTATTAGGCTTAAAACATGCAAAATCACTGGCGTGGTCCTTTAAGCATTGCTAGAATTGCTTAATAAGGCGCCTCACCTTTAACCCTCGGAGGATCTGGTATATGAGGAATTGCACATGGTCATCTGTGAGTTTCTGACATTTCACTATGTTGTTAAGGTCAGCCCCCATTAAGTGAGTCACAAGGTACCTGCCAATCACAAAGAGATCGTCGTCAGGGTTCAAAAACCACACAAATACAGCGAGATGAGCATTAAGGACTGAAATCGCTAATCAAGAAAATATGAGGAGGTGTCTGCAGTCAGAAACTAATTTCTTGTACGGCTAACCGGTTTAACAGCTAGTTCTATTCAAGCACACTCCTCTCCAGAGGCGATGAAAGGCCAAACCCTTCTCAGAAGGAATGCCGTTTAATAACACACCCAGATAAATGAGCCTAATGGCACTCGTGGGATAATTCAAACCCAATGCCGCTTAAAACGCACAAACAGCACTTTGTGACGGAGAGGATGCTACGGTGGCAGCTTTGGAGCCGAGGCATGAAGAGCCGTCTTGGCTTCATGAGTCTGCTGCTCAACAAAATACCCATTTCATGAATGCTCCTCTTATTCTCACACAGCAGATGAGGAGAACTTAAAAATAGCACACGGTTGTACTTGAACTTGCTCTCATTACCCGTCCTCGAAGCGACACCGAATGAGACGTGGGGACAAAGATGAAGGCCTGCCTGGAAAAAGTATATAAATAGTGACCTCTGTCCTCTCCTATAGAAACGGGAGCGCGGCTGCAGCAGAGGAGTCTCGCCGTGACGCTGTGACTCAGGCTGTATTTTTAGAGCAAAGGGGAAGCACGCTCACAGCACACGTATCTCCGAGGATTTTCCTACATTCACAGCGCTTCCCGCCTCTCAACAGATGTGGAGATAAGCAAAGCCACATTTTCTTCAGACGGAAATTGCTGACAGAGTACAACCTCCGCTTCTGCATTTACTCGTCCACCATTCCACCCCTCCCCCCCAGGGAACTCACACATTGTACGAGTGACCTCGTGTTGCCTTCAGTTCGGTCTGCTGTGACAGTATGTTAATATGAGAGGATGGAGCTCTTTCCATTTCATCAGCAAACAGTCACCACTGCTACTCAAATCTGATTCATATTGTTATTCTGCAAAAAAAAAAAAAAANAAAAAAAAAAAAAAAGTGCATAAAAACCCCATTAACCATGATAAAGCTTCTTATAAAGCTCCTTCTCATTCTCATGACTGATATGAAAGCTTGTAAAGTAAACAAAACAGCACTCTAAAAAACGTGCAGGGGTCAGACTATTCAGGGAGACGAGCGAGGAAAAGAGGCAGACGACCCCTGCAGCAGGTCCAATAATCAGTCACACTCAGCACTTAAATGCATCCTTGGTGATCGGATCTCAAGCGGGAAGTTTCTGCTTAGAGGCATGAAAGAACCTAAAATCCAGGGTGCACCACTTTCAGAGCGGTCAGAGAAATATGTGAGCACATACAGTATTTTGTAGGCATCCCTGGCCTGACAGACTACCTCAGGCAGAAAGAAGGTTCTGCGTTCTGGTCCTGGGAGGGGTTTGCATGTTCTGCCAGTCACTGTGCTTGTTTGCTCCCACATCAAAAGTTATTAGATATGAGAAAATCTTTTTTTGGCCTTTGACCAAGGCCTCAGGTATGACGTCTCCAGGTGTTGCACTGTGCAGTGCTCCAAAACAGATAGGAGGGGACAAATGCAGAGGAATGCCCATCTGCACAGGGATCAATAAAGTACAAAAATGTGAACAAGGAAGGTGAACACAAACAATTACTGCGATACATTAGAGACATGCTGTCAACTGCAATCTGTCTCAACTGGATCTGAATATGATTCACTCTGTCTGCAGAGGCCCAATGCTCCACACACATGGAAGGAGAGCACAAAACTCTCAAGACTGAGTCACCGTCTAGCTGTCCACTTCCCATTTAAACAGCTTGCGACATCAACAAACAATAGCTACCTGTGAGCCTCCAAAGCAGCCATAATTCACTGAGACAGAAACCAGGAAGCGTAGAAAAGGAAGCTGGCAGCGAAACGACTGTTGTAGCATCAAGGAACTGAATTCCAAACAGACTGGACAGTCTAAGAAACATTCTGATCCATTTAGTCCCTTGGCCAGCATCCAGGTGTTTTCCAGGCATGAAAACAATTGTCTGCTGCTAAGAAACTAGAAGCATCGTTCTGTTGAACACTTAAATTTACATTTTTCAAAAGCCTTGCTGAGGAGAGATCCTCTCCCCAAGGTAAAAAGGTGAGGGAATCTTGAATTGAAGGAGCTACAGCTGTATCTTAAGATATAAAATCCTACTTACACATCTTTGAAGTCATCCAGACAGGTAGCGGGGGTGAAGACGTCTAGGAGCCCAATCACCTGCAACAACATCAATACAACGGTCAACAATGCAAAAAGAGATGGACCATATAAAAGCACCGTGTCAAATTCTTTTGCTTTTTTAAAGTCAAACGGAAAGAAAAACAATTTGACTCACATTTTCATGTTTCATATGTTTAAGCAGCCGTAGCTCTCTGTACGTTCTCTTGGCATGGGTGATGGACTGAAAAGGTCGATTAAGTTTCTTCACAGCTATATTCAAGCAGGTCGCTACATCATAAGACGAACTGTTGAGAAAGAAAGCAAACATTTGGCCTCGTCGTTGTTTATCAATACGCAGTTTATTATAACCCTCCCTACAGTATATGCAACATTTTTGTCTGCACGTGCCTATTACAGAATTAAACCTAAAATTAACAAATATATCAACCGATCACTAACATTTTCTGAGAAAACCCAACATGTCACTTTTAGGTAGATGAAGGGAAAAACTCTTTGAAATGGGTCAGAATGGGCTGAGTTTGCTTCTGAAGCAAAATGAGGTGCTGTAAGAGCTGCTGAAGGCTGAGGAAAGGACGACATCAGCAGAAAATGTCATCTCTCAGCAGATTGTGAGAAGCCTTGCCGCATTCTGAAGGTTGACAGTCTCTAACCCAAAACCAGCACTTCCTCCAGCCTATAAATCTCAGCTCAATGTGGTTAGGTGAGCTGATACGTGGATGCAAGAAGAACCAATATATGTTGAAGCCAACACATCCACTTTTTTTTCATTCATATCAGAGTCTCAACTCTCAATACAACTTTACAAATCTTCTTCTTTTCCTTTCGGCTTTCCCTTCAGGGGTCACCACAGCGAATCATCTGCCTCCATCTAACCCTATCCTCTGCCTCCTCTTCTCTCACACCAACTAACTTCATGTCCTCTTTCACTACATCCATAAATCTCCTCTTTGGTCTTCCTCTAGGCCTCCTGCCTGGCAGTTCCAACCTCAGCATCCTTCTACCGATATGTTCACTATCCCTCCTCTGTACATGTCCAAACCATCTCAGTCTGGCCTCTCTGACTTTATCTCCAAAACATCTAACATGCGCTGTCCCTCTGATGTACTCGTTCCTGATCAATACAACTTTACAAATGTTCATCTCTATTTAATTATGTGATCTCTTAAAACGCCCAGTATACTTTTAACATGCAAAACATACATAGATGACTTGCAATGTAAATTCTTCATCATGTAAATACCGACAACATAAGCCAGTGAAAAACAATAATGGTCAATCATGATGCATGGATGGTAATCTGACCAGCAACAGATTATCTTATTGCCCAGCAACAGTACAGCTGTCCACTTCCATTTGCAAAACAAACATCTGCTCACTAAAACAAGCCTACAGCCAACAATGCTGTGTCCTAGATAGCATTAGCACAGCCAGACAAGGTGAGAGTCCATCTAATGAAAGTTTACCCCTTTCTGCCAAGCCGCATTAAAGAAATCTATTTTACCAGAAAAGTCCTTTATTCTAAGCTATGACATGATCCCTTCTCCACTGAAAACACAAATGCCTCATCCCTCATAACTGAAAAGATTCACTGAAAAGCTGCATAAAAGATGTATTTTTAGGATGTATTGTTGTCTGACATCATCATGGCTGAGGTTTTTTTTTTCCATTCCATTATCCTCCTCTCATATATATATAAATATATATTGTGATGGGATTACAATTTTTTCATTCTATTGTTGCATACTTTAAAATGTTGTCTAAAACTGGTTTTAAAAGCCTTTGATAAGAGTTTTAGCACAAAATTATCTGACTACTCTTGTTTTATACCTTCCTAGTTTAAATATTAAATGAAAGCATCAATAAAAGGTGGTAAAACTTTAAGATAATGTAAAAAAAAAAAATTATGCTGTCACATAATCAGTGTCAATGTGTTTAAGTCAAGTTAAACAAAGATTAAGATTATAATGATCCTTGTGCCATTATAACATGTACAAATAACCAGATAATGAGTACCAGTCTTTCCTGCTTGCGTAACTACTTACTCTAACCTACCAGATTCCTGTAATGTGGTTCGTGTGAACAGATCTGAAGCTAGTTAATTACAAATCTTACAGACATTATGACTGTTGACTAACTTTGTTAAGTTAGCCTTTGCTAAATTAGCCAACAATCTAGAGAGCTAACCTAGGCCTCGTCTAAATGAACGGGTTTCGGTGACAAGGCTACACACGTACACAGTATTAAAAAAAAAAAAAAANTTAAAAAAAAAAAAAAAGTAATTTACCACACTGATCCGTAGGCTCCAGAGCCGACCGGTGACAGGCTTTCGTATCGCAACGGGACTTCCCAGATAGTTTTGTTGAGCTCTTGCCGATAAAATATGGGTCTTTTTTTCTGAGACATTCCTAGAGAAAAGCAACAGCCCACCAAGTTGACTTTCTGCTGCGAGGTAGGAGCCCACTTCAGTCTGAGCCGTGCAGCCCGAGTTAACTTTCCCCAAGTTCGAAAAGAGAAGCTAAAGAAAGTTTCTGACTTTTATAAAGGTTATTAAAAATCCACTAGTTTGCCTTCTTCACGAGATATTGCAGAATTGCTGTGTGCTGCACGCAAGTTTTAAGTCTTAACACGGTATTTGTCCTACACGCACTCCTTCATTCAGCTCCCGAGATTTCGCCCCGCTTGCGACGTTGTCCCAAAATCTCGCGAGATGAACTTGGGGACAAACGAGGCCCTAAAGGCCAGAGGTTGCTTTCAGGGACTGTCGGAGAAATTATCTCTAAAGAAAATATTTTAGTACAACTCAAAGAATTTTTTTTTTTTTTTTTTTTTTTTTTTTTTTTTTTTTTTTTTTTTTTTTTTTTTTTTT